>JAQQAE010012173.1:0-13281 GCA_029823295.1 Pseudamia nigra | reverse complement strand
GGGGGGTTTAGTGGAAGAGAAAAACCTCCTGTAGAACCACGGCTCTGGGTAGACAGCCATCAGCCTTGACCAGTTGAGGTTAGTGGACAGAGGAGAGACAAAAGAAACGAGTAGAAATAAAGAAACAAGCATATCAAGACCTTTTAGCTCGAGAGATAGAGATATATCATGATGACGTTTACAAATTGAAAAATACAATCAATGTCTGCTTTCTATTAGCGACCAGCGAATCAGCCAGGATGCAGAGAGGTTGTGCAAACAGATGAGCACCATGGCCAGTCGTCTGATCGTCTCACCATTCACTTTGTCTTACTACACCTACCACTGCTTTATGAGGTGAGTACACAGTATATTAGGTAGGTAATGTTCTTGAAATGGAGTATCATGTTATTACAGGCACATTTTCAACATCTCTTTTGTTGATGTTAGGTTTCCTTTCACATATTGAGTGTGTTTTAAGCCTCACATGTAGCACGTTGAGTCAGCCCAGTGGTTAAATGGTAGTGATGTTTGCTTTCTTTGCAGCACTGGTTGGATCGGTCCCGTGAGTATCTTTGGCTACTTTGTAATTGGGACCATTGCCAATAAAATTCTCATGGGGCCTATCGTGTCAACTCTGTTTGAGCAAGAAAAACTGGAAGGAGACTTCAGGTATGTACAGGGGTATGCAACCTGTGGCTCCGGGGCCACATGTGACTCTTTAGCTCTTCCCCAGTGGCTCCTGTGGCTTTTTGCAGTGATGGAAGTAACATAATAAATAAAAATGAACAAAATAAACACTACATCAACAACAACGTGAAAAAAATCAACTAGATAATGAATAAAAATAAGAAAAAAATCCACAAAATTAACAAAATAATCAAGAAAATGAACAAAAATAAGCAAAACAATGAGCAGGATTTGCACAAAACTAAACAAAATAATCCACACCGTAAACTAAATAATGAGGAGGCAGAACAAAAATTCACAAAAATTAATAAATAATAAATCAACTTGATGCAAATGAATAGAAAATGAACAAAATAGTCAAGCAAGTACACAAGAACTAAAAACGGTACAAAAATAAGCAATATGGTGAATAAAATACTGTATGCTGCAAAATTAGAAATAATTAACTAAAGTAATCATTAAAAAAATCATAAAATGAGAAAAAAATGAAATAAATAAAAAAAATCCATTAAATAAAAATGATCAACAAAATGAATAAAAACATTCAAGTTAATAACATAAAAATGATTAAAAAAGAATAAAGCAATAATACATTTTTAGCACATTGGAGCTGAAATGTGCATCATCCATCCATTTTCTACCCCATATTGGCTGGGATAGGCTCCAGCACCCCTTGTTGTGGGTGCTGGAGCTGATGTTGAGCAAAGGCAGGGTCGCAAGTTCATACTCTCATTCATTATGGACAATTTAGAGTGACCAATTCACCTAACCCCCTAGTGCATGCTTTTGGTTCTGGAGTACTGGAGAGAACCCACACAGACATGCAAACTCCACACAGTTGGGATTGAACCCAGGACCTTCTAGCTGTGAGGCATGAGTGCTACCCACTGCGCTGTCCCATTTTGTACATAGAGGGTTGAATTCTGTTTGTGACCATGCGGATCAAGTGACAATAAACACGTTCTGCTGGCTGACAGACCTGTTCTCTCCGGACTATTACTGACTGATTTGTTTTTTTTTTTTCCAGCTGCATTTCATGAAAATTCTTCCTACATTTATTGTTAAGGAGTGGCCCTTTTGTTAAGAGGAAGTGTCTGTACTTTGGCTCAGTGCCTTTGGCCTCTGAGGAAATAACACGGGATGTGCGTCAGTTTTGTAGTGCAGCCATTTCCTGAGGTGTTGAAACAACAATGAGATATTGGTTTGTAAAGGAAACAGTTTAAAGAAAACTGTCTGAGGTAATTCTTTTTTTATCTGCAGATTCAAGCACATGCAGATCCGTGTCAATGCGGAGTCGGCAGCTTTTTACAGGTCAGCACAAACGCACAACTGGTCATTTATCTTATCTCACACAGGTATGACATGTGGAAAACGCAGAAAGCCTGACTGGTTTTAGTTTCCTGTGAGTAAAAGTCTAAGCTGGAATGACACTGCCAATCTCAATATTCATGTGTTCAATCTAGGTTGAAAAAATGCTGCTGTGTATTTTGTTTTGTTTTTCTTTTAGAGCAGGTAAAGTGGAACACATTAGGACGGACAGGAGACTGCAAGCTCTGCTGCAGACACAGAAGAGTTTAATAAACAAAGAGCTCTGGCTTTATAGTAAGAACCTCCCACACTCACTCTCTTTGTCTGTGACGGGTTTTATTGATCCAGTTTGTTTTGACCTCCGATCTCTCCCCTCAGTCGGGGTGAACACCTTCGACTACCTTGGGGGTTTCCTCAGCTACATCATCATTGCTATTCCTATCTTCACTGGTGTTTATGACACGCTGACTCCAGGGGAGCTCAGTGCACTTATCAGCAAGGTGGGCACGTCATAAAGCTTTTGTTCTGTTTTTATCTTGTTTTTATTTTGCTTTGTTAATTTCTCCTGCAGAATTTATGTGCGGTTGTTTTTCTGTAATATTTGTGCACATTTCTGAACATACAGCACCTTTTGCACTGAAGAGGAATCCCTCCTCTGTGGCTGTTCCCATGGCTTCCTTTAGTTTTCCATCTTTTAAGGGGAATTTCTCCTCACTCAAACTGAGGAAGGACAGGATAGAAGCTGTTTTACATTAAACCTTTGAGACCAATCTATAATTTCTGAGGTCAATATAAATAAAGCTGAGCTGAACATATAAATTGATTGTTTAGTCCTCAGAGCACAAAAACCACAAGTCTAACATCCAATAAAATCTCACCAGATAAAGACTGGTCTTTGCACTTCGGAGGCTGAATCATGTAAATGTTGGGCAGTTAAAAAGAAAAACTTATAAGTACAATGAATGGTTTACGTGGTACTAAAAATTTACAACAGCTTTTTAGTCTGTTCTTCCTTCATCAGGTGCATTAGATACGATGAATTACCAGCAGTTTGCAACAGTTATCTTGCAAACCTTTACTGTCTAATTCAACAGTCGATCAGAGACTTTCTAAAAAGCTCAAAACAGTATGGAAATGATTTCAAGCAGGCTTTACCTCTGTGAGCGTCTGTTTTTATGACGTTTGTCTGTCAGTTTGTTTGTTAACAGGATTATGCAACTACCACTGGTTGGATTTTGGGCTACTGATGAGCTCTGATTTTTGCAGACAATCCAGGTCATCATGTAGATTCTGGATCAGTTTTTTTTAACTTTCTTTAACTCTGCATGATAGGGCTGTTTTTGACATTTTTGCTGATATCATCAATGCTAATAGGCATCAACTTGAAAATACCAGGCATAAACAACCCACACATCCTACCATTTTATTTCCCTGTTTTGAGGCAAGGGCCACCTCCGTCTAGTAGTTTTTTGCATAATCCTGTTGACAAACAAACAAAATAAACTCATATGAGAACATAACCTCCGTGATGGATGTAAAAATTCCAGTATATTACAAAGAGGATGCTGGGTGAATAAAAAACTTTGGCGGAGGTATGCATGTTCTGAGTGCCCTCTAGTTTTTGTATTGTACTATTTAGTCTATTCTGGTCTAAATTAAACATTTCAGATAAAACAGAAACTATATGAAAAAGTCTTATCAATACAAAGCAGATATACATTTTTAAAAAATCTACACATGCTAAATATTCCTGATTATTTGACATTAGGATCGTACATTCTTCACATCAAAATGTGCATTAACGCTAGTGTTTGACAGTTCTGTTCTTGACCAATTACAGTTGGAATGTGTATAAAATTAACCACTAGGTGGCAGCAGAGTCCTTTATTTGTATTAATCGTTGGAGTTTAAAAAAGCAGTTTATGAAGGAGAAGTCATGTCATTTGTTTCTGGTGGGTTGTGTAATGAATAATGGCACTTCCAAAACTCTGTACTTGCTGTTTTAAGTATAAGATATAAGATAGTTTAAGGTAAAAATTCATTTCAAAGGTTTGTACAAACAGAGAACAGTTTGTATCAGTTTGTGGAGTGAAGCTGTGGGGCAGAGCTGAAACAAACATGAACCCGTTGAAAATAAGGTAAAAGACAGAGACAAAGGGGAGGTTGAAAGCTAGGGATGCTTCTAGAGCTTATCATCTTTTATATTTATTTTATTTGATTACCTCATCTTTTTTATTTTTCCTGTTGATAATAGTATGTATGTTCACAGTGTAGGACAGTGGGGAGGGGAAGCTTGCATGTGTTTATTGTCGTGTGGCATGGTTATGTTTCAGCTTGGTATGTGATGATGAGTGGGTCATGTGCGGGTCTGCAACCTGTGTCTCCAGTGTGTATGTAGGGTACATACACTGCACGGCCAAAAAAAGGTCACACCTGGATTTTACTAAGCAAATAGGTACAAGCCTCCCATTGGATAATTTCTGCATGGGTGATTATGTTTCAGCTGGCAACAAGTGATATAAGGATAGTGGGGAACCATTATCTTTGAAGAAAAAAATGTGGTTGGAAAAAAATCTTGAATGATCATGACCAGTAATCCCTTAAATGTGTGGTAAAATCAAATTGAAAAAAAAAAATAAAAACAACAGTAGAACTCAGGAATATGCTGATTTCTTTTCCATTCTCTGAACCTTGGCTGAAAAAAAATCCCGTTTTGGTCTTTCCCTGTCCCTCATTCTGTTTGGTTGGTTGTTCACTGGAGTGATAGTGTGGTCGGACCAATCAGAGTTCAAAGGGTGTGACTTATGCAAATGAGACAGGACACCAGTAGGGACTGGTGGGACGTGAACCACACCTGAGTTCAAGTGGGTGTGGCCCAGGCCTCTGGCTGAGGTGATTGACAGGATGTGTGACATCACATCTGAAGGAGAAGGTAAACTGCAGGGTTTCAGGCAGATTCAGCTGAACCAGATCAGAAAAGCTCTGTGCAGTATTTGTCCCTGAACAGACTATTTTGATTCTGCAGCATTTAGGTCCCAGGAACACGTTTTATCATGTTAACAAGCACAGAAACTTCATTTTTCATTATATGTCTCCTTTGAATTAAACTTCAAATGAAATTAAATGATGAGATATTGTTTAAGCTTTATCTCGAAGTCAACTGTAGGAAGAATTTTGTGGTGAAAAAAAAAACCTGACTGTGTTTTGCTCCTGACTTCCTTTCTGTATTCACACGCTGTATTTTCATCCTAATCATGTTGTCTGTTTGCCCTCTCCGCTCTGCTTCTCCCTCGTGTTCAGAACGCTTTCGTGTGCATCTACCTGATAAATGGCTTCACGCAGCTAATAGACCTGTCCACCACTCTGTCAGACGTGGCCGGATACACCCACAGGTATCATGCTGCATACTCAAATCCACTTTCCCCAGGACAGGCAGTTGTGGTGCAGCATGTAGAGCACGTTGCCCACCTTCCTCTCTTTTAAATCTGTGTGTGTCACGTTCAGAATCGGTGAGCTCCGAGAGGTGATGGATGATATTCTACGCACACAGTGTGACTACGATCCGGCGTCAGGGGAAAGCTACGACTTTGACAGGTTTGTGTGAAGATGTAGACATTAATCTCTGCTGCAAGACAGAATGATGATATGAGGAACAGAGGGTGTAAACAGGGCAAAAATTAAATTAGATTCAGTCTATGTAAAATACTAAAAAGACAAATGAATGTGTTGGATTTTATTGTTTTTATTGAGTCTTTCTGGTTCTTTCTCCCACTTTTATTTTAGTCTAATTTTACAGGTGTATAAGTAGGTTTTGTTCGATTTTTATTTTGAGGTTTACTGTCGTCTATATTTTGTAATGTGTTTTGAGGATGACAGTGTTGATTTATAGATTCTGAAAAGTCCAATACTTCGCAAAGCCATTTTATTCTTGACACCATGAACCATTAACATAACTCATTGATTAAAACGTGATGCTAAATCAAAAGCAAAGTGTCAAATCATCACTAACAAAGATGATATTAACTACAGTTCTATTTCATTTCAGTTTGTGTTCCTTTCTTCAGAGTAGTTTTCTTTTTTGTTTAATTTTTTTACACTCATTGTTTAATTGTTTCACTGCTACTTTTGTTTATGTATCTTTCTTTTCTCCATACAGTGACTTCAACATTCACGCTGGCCCCGTTGACACTGCCTTTATTGTGGACCATCTCTCCTATAAATCTCCGTACGCAGACGAGCTGCTGGTGGAAGATCTGAGTCTAACGATCAGCCAGGGGACACATCTCCTGGTGGTGGGCAACACGGGAACGGGAAAAACATCACTGTTGAGGGTCCTCAACCGTCTGTGGGAGGCAGACAGTGGTGAGTGAATGAAGACCGGAGGATGCTGTGTCATTTCCTCTTCTTATGTTAGCCAGTTGTAGAAGTAGATACACATGTACTGCGATGTGCAGATGCTGAAAAGTTTTCTTGAAAATGGAAAAGATATCTTTATGTGCGCACATTTAGAGATTTAGTTTAATGAAAAGGAGATATATGTTCTTGATGGCTTGCCTATGGACGTTTTGTTGAGTTTCCTCTCCTTGTAGTCTCTGAGACTTCGACCTTGAATTCTGAAGTGTCTAGGGATAATATTGGATTATGATTGGCACTATACATATACAAGTGAACTGAAAGGGAGTGTCATTTCTGATTTGCTTTTCTTCCTCTCAGGTTTTGTCCAGATGACGACATGTTTTGGACCCAGAGGGACCCTCTTTCTGCCTCAGAAACCCTATCTGACTGATGGAACACTACGCGAACAGGTCCTTGTTTTCTGTACAGTAGCTCTTGTAGTGGGTATTGCTGTAGAATTTTCTGTAGGCATGTCGGTCAGTGACAGAGAGACAGCGCTCGGGCTCTGATTAGAATAGATTTATTCTTTATTTACATAAAACTATGCATAGTGAAACAGTGATGTGTACGTCAGCAAGACACACAAGTATTTAAATAATTTAGAGTTCCATCAAATTTCATAGCCTTTGGGTCACACTGCCCGAATCCAGTCTAAATGTAAGAGACATGTACACTACAGACAGTTACCAGAGCTACCAAACTTACATTAATGGGAAACACTGATATCAGAAGAAAACATAGGCTGTGTTTGAAGTGCGCTACTACTTTCTATGGCCAAATACTGTTTTCAGCAGCAGTATGCTGTTCAGTATGTTACATGTGAATGTCAGTGTTGCATTCTGCATACTACATGACCTTGACACTACTCACCATGGAAACAATTTCCTATCATCTGCTGGCAGATATTTACAAAAGACCACGTTGTTTTAAAAAAGGAAACTCTGTCAAATGGTTTTATATAAATTAATTTGTTCATAGAGTATTAGATGCTGGTGTTTCTCTCACTTTAGCCCCAGCTTCTCATTAGCTTGTTTGAACATGCCAAACTGCAAGAACATACTAGTTTTGCTGTAAATAATCATCTATATGAAACATACTGTGTCACACTATAACTACATATTCACATATGTAGTTACTCGCCTCCTCCACAGTCCACAGCTGATTTCAGCTACTCTACATTTACCGTACTCAGGTATTTATTTCTCTGTACTTGTTGTGTTTAAATAGTGAACCCTGCTTCAAACTCCCACAGCAGATAGCAATAATGCTGCCGAGCATTAGATGATGGAAGAAGAAAAGGGACAGAGAATGATACATTGTGGGAAGCAGTATGTCAAGCAGACAGCCCAACAGCATACTGTAAAATTTGTCTGTACCTGAATACAGTACATCATGGTACTTTTGACACACTGCAGAATTTTTCTAATTTTTCACCCACTACCTTTTTCTTGCTATTTTTGGCCAGTAGTGAGTCAGTAGTGAGTAGTGGGAGATGTCGAACACAGCCATAGTCTGTTTATGAAACAAAGGCCTTTGATGCCACCTCCTTGGTGTCTGTAAGAGACATAACCGGGTCAAAGTGAAAGAGGCCCCAGAATGTCACAAGGAACTGGGTGGAAGGTGGCAGAATGAAAGAACAGTTGTAATGTTATTACAAATCCTCCCACTAGCATACACATATGATTACACACAAATAAAAGAAAGAAAACTTTAACAAACATTTCCTGGAACTTTTGTCTCTTACAGGTGATTTACCCACTGAAGGATATTTACCCTGCATCAGGTAACGGGTTCACCTGAACTGTGTGTAAATATATTATTTGAGGTTACATCTGGGTTGTACAGTAAAAAAGCTGCAGTGTTTTCATGCTTGATCAAAGTTTGAAAATACTGCAGCATTCTGTAAGTGAATTTACTGAAAATGTGAACAGAATAAAGACAAAAGAAAATGTTTCACTATGAAAATGTATCACTGTAGCTAAAGGTTTTTATCCTCTGGCACTTTTTAAGATGATTGAGCACTGTCGTAGCTGCTCATTTATTTCCTAAGTGTATTTAAGTGCATAAATTATTCTAAACTAGTATTTCTAATCATTTTAGTTTAGTTTTAGTTTGCTATTGTAATTTTGTTCCGATAAATAATAGATTAGTGGAGTTATTTTTGAGGTTTTTTTTCTCTTTCCAGGGTCAGCAGATGATGACAGAATCATAAAATTCCTGGAACTAGCTGGTGTGGTGAGTGAACTTAACTTATAACCTGTCATTACAAAATCTACTGACTTTGAATGTTTTAAGTCAGATTTTATTCAAACACGTGTTTGTGCTTCAGTCAAGTCTCCTGAAGAGGACGGGTGGACTGGATGAACAGGTGGACTGGAACTGGTGAGAGGAACACATAGACATGCGTGTTGTCTCATGTCACTCGGAGTTACATCCATGTCAATAAAACCTAATGCATTTATTTTTGAAAAATGTTGAGCTGTTCTCGGAGAAGCGTCGAGGCTGAAACAGTCTTCTCTGTGCAGGTATGACATTCTGTCTCCAGGTGAAATGCAGCGCCTCTGCTTTGCACGTCTCTTCTACCTGCAGCCAAAATACGCAGGTGTGTTACCCTTGTTGTTTTGTATTCATGTAAGGATCCGTGGAATGACATTACTGTTTGGAATGGAAAAAAAAAAAACCCTCAAATTTAAGAGTTTGCTTCCAGTGCTGGATGAGGCCACCAGTGCTTTGACTGAGGAGGTGGAGGCTCAGCTGTACTTGATGTGTAAACAGCTCGGCATGACTTTGATCAGTCTGGGCCACCGTAGCAGCCTGGAAAAGGTAACCGGAGTGTTAACACAGTCCATATCCTGAATGTGTGACCTTCAAGGAAGAGTGCTTACCCTGTTTGTGTCTCTGTTTCTGAAAGTATCATGATGTTCAGCTGAAGCTGTGCGGAGGCGGCGGCTGGGAGTTAACAAAGATAAAAGGAGGCAGCGTCACAGAATTGTCATCTCTCTGAAGGATTGGCGTGGGAGACGTGAAGAAATAGTTTTAAATTATAGTTATGTGTTCTTTAATAAGTCCAGGTACTCCAGCAGAGCAGGTTGACTTCACTCCAGTTTGTATCTACGTTCTTTTAAGATCAATGAACTCTGAAACATCTCCCAGGTCATTTGACTGGTTGGAGTTGAGTTTCAGTCCAAACTTTCTGAACAAGAAATACAGAGGTTTTAGGGAGGATGATTTTTTTTTCTGGCAGTTTGTCATTGTTTGATTAAAAAAAAAAGAATCAGAAGACTTTGTAAGAAATCATGTGCCTTTTTATGACATTACCATTACAGAGATGTGTTTGCATTAAATGCATTGAATAATTATTACTGTAATTTAAGCACACAGTGGTTTTAGTTTGTAATACACATACCATTTTAAAAAGCTGTTATTTGATCCCATGGAAAATCATTTACACAGTAAAAATTGAAAATGTTTTTGTTAACAATTGGTAAAATATTGTCTTTCTCATATTTTCTTCATATGTGATCTACTTTTATAAAACTCCATTGTGGTTATTTTTTACGACTTTGTTCTTGGTGGCCTTGGATGATCTCCTGAATCGCGGTAGGATCGTCCATTGTACTGAGGTCACCCAACCCGTCCAAATCCTGCTCCACCACCTTCCGCAGAACCCGCCGCATTATTTTACCCGACCGCGTCTTCGGCAAACGCTGAACAAACTGTAACAATGAGCGAAAACGAACCATATCAGTGAGGAGAAATTAGTCTTAAATGCACATTTTCAGTTTTCAGTCAGTGGGACAAAGTTACCTGGATGTGGTCTGGACAGGCATACTTAGCAATGGATTTAGACACCATGTCCTTCAGCTGCTTGGACAGGTCATCCTCGGGGATGCCTGCTTCCTTTTTTAGCACCACAAAGACATAAACAGCTGACAACAAAAACAGAAAAGTTTATTTACCTGCTGCTGATTTTAAACAATGTGTTTATTATACACTAAAGGGTTTTAACAATCCATCAAGTACATGTATGGTTGCCATTATGATCACTCCCATGTGGGATTTGGTCACACCTGACTGGATACTATGAGTAGTCCTGTGTCTCAACCATAGGCTGCATATATTATAGACAAAGTGACCGTGATGTCACCCATTGGTTTCTGAAGGTTCGTTTTGAGGCCAATCAGGTTGTCACTTCCTGGACGGCATCTTTGAGCCAAAAACAGGATGTAACCATATTTGGACAAAGCGTTCATGCCAGGGGACTCATAGGAGAGCTAACATTAGCCACTATCTTACTCATGCAATAAAACTTTACCATAGAGTGTCAAACAAAGTCATATCACAGTGTTGTTAGTATAAACACTTACCCACAGCTGCAGTCGAGTGTATCTCATGTATAACAATGAACATATTGAATAAATAGAAGATAAGGAAGCTCTGAATCGGTCCGACTTCGTTATAGTGAGCTGCTGCTACAGCGTCATGTCAATCAAACCCCAGTGCAGCAGTCATTTGTTAGATTATTTGCTGTAATATCTTAAAAACTAAGCAAAAAGTTAGAGATGGTCCATCACATTACTTATTAGAGGGTCCAAATAAAACATTTGAGACCATGATGACCCATGAAAAAAATGTATTCGCTTAGTATTTTCAGATAAAGTCACATGTATCTCTGGGGAAAAAAGCTTCTTGGAGCCAGACAATCAATTCCCCAGCGGTCAAGCGGTGGGATTACAACGTAAAGTTACTTCTGCATTGGCTTCACTGAACAGCCCCGGTGCAGACTGCATCTTTGACGGAGGAGTAGTCATTTGGGATTGGTTGCACAAAGGTTGCATTGTGAGTTCTTCCCTCAAAGTGTGTGTTGATCGCCCGGCTCCAAAAAACTTTTTCCCCATAGAGATACAAGTGACTTCTATCTGAAAATACTAAGTGAATAAATTTTTTTCATGGGTCATCATGGTTTCAAGCGTTTTATTTGGACCCTCTAATAAGTAATGTGACGGTCCATCTTTAACTTTTTGCTTTATTATTAAGATATCACGGCAAATAATCCAACAAATGACTGCCGTGCTGGGGTTTGATTGACATGTCGCGGTAGCAGCAGCTCGCTATAGCAATATTGGACTGGTTCAGAGCTTCGTATCTTCTTTTTATTCAATATGGGCATAGTTATACATGACATACACTCAACTGCTGCTGTAGGTAAGTGTTTACACTAGCAACACTGATATGACTTTGTTTGACACTGAGTGGTGAAGTTTTACTGCATCAGTAAGATAGCGGGTAATGTTAGCTTTCCCATGAGTTCCGTGGCATGAACGCTTTGTCCAAATATGGTTACATCCTGTTTTTGGCTCCAAGATGCCGTCCAGGAAGTGGCAATTTGATTGGCTTCAAAACGGCCCTTCAGAAACTAATGGGTGACGTCATGGTCACTTTGTATATAATATATACAGTCTTATGAGTCTGCATGTTGAGAATCTAGCTACTAGCTGAAGGTTTGTAGTGGACTGCTATAAATGATTAGACAGGTGACATGTCAGACAACCTAGCTTACAGCCTCATGGTTCTATGAGCTCATGTACTTATTTGCAGTTTTGACCACAGAGAGTTTACATTTCAGATTACTTCAACATCTAGTACAGGAAAAAATGCAACTAAACAATAGACTGACATACTGGCTTGACAACTGTGAGGCTGTGCAATGTGCTGACAGGTGAGTCACCAGTCCAATAGCGGTCTGCCACAAATGACTGGCTTCTTCCTAGTTTCCCAACATCATAAAATGCACCTTTAAACACACCAAAATGGCACCTCAGTTTTGGAGAAAATAACATCTGTAAGAAAACCGCGACCGGGAGAGGGACGTGGCTGCAGAACTCTCACGGCATGGGAGTCGGGGGATGCTTGAAGTTCGGGCATGCCCAAAGCAAATAGCCGGCAAAGTAATTTTTTAACATTAATTGCAAATTCATTCACAAATGTAATGATATAATAGCTCTATTGTAATTACTATTATTAAAACTAAACATTAATGAAAACAACAATTCTTTGTTGTTTTTCAACAAAGAGTTGAAAAACTTTAAACCAGATAGACAAAAGCACAAATTACTAGCCAGAAGGTGGTGGAAATGCCTGGTTTTCTATTTTTGTTTTGTTTTTTTACGCTATTTATTTGTTTTGTCGTTGTGTACATCCTGTATCTATAATGTACATTTGATATGAGTTGTGAATTTAAATTAAAAAAGGTAAAATAAAAGGTGGCAGTCATGCACTATTAAGCTTGATGCCAAATGCTCCATAACAAGAAGAAGGAGGAGGAGTAGAAGAAGGAGTTTGCTAGCCAAGCAGCAATTGGAAACGGCAGGAAAGATTTGATACATAGGTTTTTTATTGTAATGCATAATTTATAGTTACAGGCAAGTAAAATAATATCATTCCCTTGGCCTTAGTGAGGATGCCCTGGGAGAGATTTACACTGTATTGTTGAACATATGCTATTTTAAGTCAAGCGTGTTTTAACCTATATACAGTCTATGGTTTTAACCTGTAAAATAAAAACTCCCGAGCATGTGTTCAGATATAAAATCCTAAATGCATAGTAATGACAAGAAAACAAATGTGTTTTAGATGCAATCCTGGAACATCTCGGGGTGGTGATGCCTCCAGTATCTCAACACCTCCATTGATGATTGTAAGAGGCAACTGTTACAAATCTAGGTTTTAAGACAGACTGATTTTAAACTGGACAGCCAAATTTGATCTGTTGTGAGGTCTAGTTTTTTTCATTTAAGATGATTGGCAAAGGTGAAACCCTTTCTCTCAAAGTAGCATTTTGAAACAGTGATCCATGCCTTTATTTCATCACGGCTGGATTACTGTAATGCTCTTTACGTTGGTGTCAGT
>JAQQAE010012172.1:0-13282 GCA_029823295.1 Pseudamia nigra | reverse complement strand
ATGTGGAAATGCTCTTACTGTATTTGCTTAGTTAAATCCAAGTGGTGACTTTTTATTGGCCAGGCACTGTATCTTGTTGTCTCCCTGAAATCTTTCTACATGACCTCATGTTCTCTTGTGATTCAGTTTATGGACACATCTTGACATTTTCTATTAGAACTCAACAATAATTCAATAATAATTCAGAATTTACTGGTCCATCACTGATATGTAATTGTCCTGGCCCAGATACAGCCAAACAACCCAAACCATAACACTGTCAAGACTAGGTAAAATATTTAATCTGTAGATTGCTCTTTTATTTTAGTCACATTTATGTCCACTAGGATGAATGACAGCCATTTTGTCAGCCATTACTGAAGACCACTTTCAAATTCATGAACCATGCAGATCCTGGTATAAAAGTCATCTGTGATGAAAAAAACATGACTCAATGATCTTCACTTCCTTTTTCATTGTCCAGACCACAGATTAACACAGATCAGGTAGTTTTAAAAAAAAGACTGGAGGATCCTACATGCAGTAATACTTCTTTTATGATAGTAGCTGGAATCTACGTATTGTAATTGCAGCTGTTGCTCTGTTCAGCTGTGGATATGTAGTGCATGATTGAAGTGTCTGCAATACACTTCTTTTGCACCAATTATTTTATATTTTCTGAACCTTGAAAAGGCAAAGTCAAGTTCTGCCAATTTTCCACCTTGGAAATGGCCAACCCAACAACTTTTTATAAATAATAAGAAAAATACTTTATTTGGTGTCATAAACTCAGCTTAGCATGTAGGAAATTAATTCACAGCATCCAAGAAGTAGAGCGCTCATTTGGTGCGTCAGACTAGTATGATTTCTAGCACAAAAAAATCTTCCAGCATCATAATGAATGCTGCAAGAGTCCAGGACTTGATTATGCTGATGGGAAGACAGGAACACATATCAGTCCCACCAAATTGATGAGGACCCCCATCATGACACTACCCAATGACATTATACCCACAGGGCCAGATCTACACCAAATCATGCACACATAAATGGTGCTATTAGTCTTGTAATTAGGATGAGGAATGCTTGGATGCCTAATGAGCAGGTCGGTGTGCTGTGAGTGGGTCTAATGAGTGGAGGAGGACCCCTTCAGGTGCTTTGATTGACAAGAGGTTAAGGTTAAGGGCTACAGTATGCTAAAGAAGCAAAAAAGATGAAAACAACCTAAAAGAAGTGGACAAGATAAAAAACAATGTTAAAGTTCTAAAGAGAAGAAAACTTTGTAAGAGGCAAAAACACACACACAAAGGCAACATGAAAGCTGAATAGAATGCAAAAGATACCATACAAAATTACACTAAGGATGCAACAACAACAAAATAGAAATACAAAAGGAGGCAAAATGATGAAAAGAATACAAAAACAACATATAATAATAATTTATTTATTTATTTATTTTGCCCAGACTCAGTTGGGTGCAGTAAACACCTGCATATACAGTACAAACAAAACCTTGGGGTTCACTGCTTCATTTGTGCGTGATCTCCTCTGAGCGGCTGAGCTCCTATCGACATAGTTAGAATGTGTATTTAAATGAATGTGTATTTAAATGAAAGGACTGCATTGGTGGAATCAAGGCACAAAGGGTGGACTACTGCAAGGGGAAAAACATGTACTTAAACTTTAATGTGTGGACTGGAAATTCAATCTGAGCCGATTAAAGTCTTATGGAGAGTGAGGGAAGAAAAAGAGAAAAGGAACAGAGAACTTTGGTGGACTTTCGGTAAAACTAGTGTGAGAGAGAGGATGACAGATGGAGTGAGTGTCTCCAGGATTTGTACATTCACATTGCAATGAACATGTGCAGATAGCATGTGTGAGTGTAGCTATGAAGTGCAGTCCTTTAATAAAAGGCAGTGAGTTGGAAAATTGCACATCAACTCTGAGTGTGACACTGGATGCCTTAGGCGAAGCCAACACACAGAGACACAAAGAGATCTGCTTGTTCCTGATCCACATCCAACCTGTGTGATCACCAAAGATAATAAGAAATGACAGATCAAAAGCTTAATCTACAGTGCTGACTGCTACTGAGGGCATTTTCACATGTGAAAGTGTGAACCAAAGTTGTGTCTTTTTTTAGAGATGGATGCCAGATTGATGCTGAGACTTGGTGCCAGTTCACCCGGGGGCCACACATGGTACTGCAGCTGCAACCCAAAAAGTATTCATTTACCCATCGACCCACAAAGTCCGACATGAAAGGTCAACAGTGACTCTTTCAATTTTAAAACTTAGATGTTTAAAACCTTTGAAACATTCCAAATGCTGAAAAAAAGGTTTAACTATACTGCAAAGCCCAAACAGCCATTGGGTCAGCAATGGGGGCAGAGGGTGAAGCATTGGTTGACATGTGCAACACTAGATGAAAGACCATTACACATGTGCAGCAGCCCTACTCTGCATGTGCAATGGGCCTCATAATATGGAAAGTAACATGGAAATCATAAAGTTTCTAAGTACCACTGCCAATGCGCAGCTTTTTATTGAAGACAATGGGTGCCAGTTTGGTAGTACATGGACAGGACTTTTGTGCAATATTGTGTATGGTTACTCTAAAGAGACCACCTTTCTTGGTTGGACCTGATTTTTGGTTGGCACTAGTGGTGGGCGGATCGATCCAAATATCAATAGTATCGATACCAAGTCGGTATCGGTATTGGATCGATACTAGCCTGGGATCGATTCTTTACTTTAAGTTCTGCTCTTGTTGCAATGCTGCAGTTTCAGCAAAGAGGAAACAGCCAGGTTGCCAGACTCGCCACTCCTGTGTCAGTGCAGAGCAGGCACACTTTGCTCCCCTTCCCCCTCTCGTGTTTAGATGTTGCACTGTCACGTGACGTGACATGACTCAGATGCGCAAAGCAAACAAACAAGCAAGTTGCTGGCTCAGGTTCATCAGCACACACACGGAGAAAATACAACACAAAATGGCAGAAAGGAAGAGGAGCCACCATGTGGTTGTATTTTCAACCACGGCAAACCACGGCAGTTGTCTGGAGGTCTAGGCAGAAAGCAGACATTGCCGCCCGGTGAGGGAGAAGCCAACACATGAGAGCCGACTTATTTTCACTCCAGTTGAACCCACCCTGCCGTGACTGGGTTAGGCTGACACTGGCTTGTAGTCAACAATTCATCCATTGGTGTCAGATTCAGAGCTGCATCCAGTTAGAGAAAACTGCTGTTGTTCCAGCTTCCTCAGTGTTGCCCCCATTAACCCTCCAGCCACAGCTCTGATTTAATCCCAGCAAACGCTGCCTCCTCTGCGGCTCAGACTGTCCATTCAGAATCACACACACAGTGTTTTTATCCCGGTATTAAACTCCTGGATGAGCTCTCCGCTGTGGCCTGTCAGTTGGTTGGTCAGGGTCCATCCTGTGGAGGGGTCCTGATCCCCCATAGTGACTGATCTATTACACAGGAGGCATTTGCAGCCAAATGGATCTGCATGGCCACATAGAGAAATAAAGCATTTTATATTTAATTATCCTAATTCTGTCCTGGCTTCTAACTATTTAATAATAAAAAAGGAAACATCACACAAAAAAACACTTAAGGTCATGAAAATTAATTGAGATTTAGCAATTCAATGATGCATCCACCTTATTTATTAAAAAGTATTGGTATGGTGATACTGGACCTTATTTACTTGGTATCGGATTGATACCAAAATATGCAATATCGCTCACCACTAGTGGGCACTATCCTCACATTTTCTGCTAATTTAATTTCGATCAGTTTGAAAAGTCTGATAGTCCAGTCAAAATCAGGAAAATGTGAAAGCACAGAGTATCTAATAGAAACCTACACTAACCTTCCTCATGGCTCTCTGTTCTCAAGGGTAGGTTAGGTTACTATAGAGAGCTGTGAGGAAGCACAACATCAATACACCAGTGAAGCCATACAGGAAACTGAGACAAATACTAGTCCACCCCAAAGACAAAATTGAACCAGATCAAAAATGTAATGTAATTTATGAAATCCCATGCAGGTCATGCAATAAGACATACACCAGGGAGACAGGGAGGGCTTTCAGTTCTCAGAAAAAGGAACATAGAACAGAATGTGAGAAAGAAACTATGAGGGTGTGCACAAGAGCGACAAAACAAAAAGCTGAACAAGAACAACTCAAATCTGCCATCTCGGATCATTGCGAAAGAGAAAACCACATTATGGACTGAAATGGAGCTGAAGACATCAGGACAGAGGACAATCAACACTGTCGCTGGATAAGGGAGGCAATTGAAATTTGGAAGCCTGCCCCTGGGAGAGTTAGCCGGGATGACGGGGCCTTTTTGCTTTCGCACACCTGGGATACTGTACTGAAGAAGTCGGACTAGTGTTGGTGCTGTCATCCTATCTCCACCAGTGGGAAAACGGTGCCAAAATGTTTGTAAATCAGCTGACAAAACACATCACAGAAACATCACATGATCACTCTGAGGAAGACTGCAGGAAGTGAGCAGTCAAAACTCTCAGGTATGAGAAAAAAACACACTGGTCGGTGTAAAAGAACTTAAATAATACCACCACTATTCAAATTATTATTTGTTTATGCAGGTTTTTAATGCAAGCATCTGATCAGTCAGTCACATCGCAGCAATACCATACATTCAGAACACCTGCTGAAGTTTACACAGAACATCAAAGCAGGGAAAATGAGGTGATTCAAGTGAATCAGATGGACTACAGCAGCAGGGACCACACCATGTAACACTTCTGGCAGCTGAGAATAAGAAACTGTCGCTACAATTCACATGGGCTCAATAAAAGTGGACAACAGAACACTGGCAGAATGTTGCCTGGTGGTCACATTTTGGGACCCTTTGGGAACCATTTGAGCATCACTTTAACACAACCCACCTAAGTATTGTTGCTGCCCATGCCCATCCCTTTCTAACCACAGTACACAGTGGTCCCTCGCTATATCGCAGTTCACCTTTCACGGTCTCGCTGTTTCACAGATTTTTTTTGTGTAATTTTCATGTTTTTGTTTTTTTTTTTTTACAGCGTATGAACATGCATTGTGTTCTGTGTCATGATTGGCTAAAGGAGAACCTGCGCATTGTGTTCTCCGTCCTGATTGGCTAAGGCCATTGTCAGTGGATGTCCTCAGTGTTGTGTCTCCTGTGCTGTGCAGTGCAGAGTGCGTTCAGCTTTGCTGGACATGCACTGGTGTTCGATTGCTGGCGGTGACTCTGAAGTGCTGTGTGTTTGCGGGTTTTATCTCCACCGGAGGCCAGCGGTGTTGACGGGGGCCTTCATTGGAGGGGGTCGCTGCGGCGGAGCGGCACCGAGGCGGGAGGGGGCTGTGACGCGTGGGTCACTGTTGGTGGTTTCTTGTGTGTTCAGCTTTGTAGGTTGATCGTTGAAATTAAATTTGTTGTTTCTGGAGGCCATTCTGTTTTTTTTGTAGGAAAGTGTTTGTTTTTTTTTGTTTCTCAAACAAATGTATGGGCATTGTGCGAATCATGCATTAGCCGGAGCACGTTTTTCCATAGGAATCTACTTCGTGGATTTTGCCTATTGCGCGCGATAAACAAGGGACCACTGTAGTCCACACTAGGAGGCCTAACCTGCAAGCACAGACAACAGTCATGGTTTCAGTTTACTTTCTATTTGTTTCGGTTTCGTAAAAAGAGGATTAAGGTCAGGGTACGGCTACTCTCTCAGAGTTACAATAAATGGTTGGCCAAGGGACAGAAACCAAACAGAGTATGAAACACTAAGTGCATATGGCAGGACATGGACCTGTGTACTGACTGAGTCACCATAAACACTCCAACTGTTCGTGGCTCTTGTTACTTTCATCAGTGTGTGGCGTTACCTCTATAACCATTTAACTTAAATCCATGGTTTTGTTTGTTTTTTTGGTTGGTTGAAGAACAGGTTTAGGGTGAGTCGTACGCTGAACTAACGATGAAGTTCGACTGGCTCTGATTAAACTAATGCAAATAAAATTGTGAAGAAAACTTTATTAAGTATAAAATTAAAAAGTATAAATTCTCAAATTATTTTTCTTCAAGAAACCCATCTACCTATAAACGGAGATATTAGGATTAGGAGGAGGTGGCAAGGTAAACTCTTTTCAGCACCATTCAATACTCAAGCAAGAGGAGTCATGACACTTGTTCTTGACTCTGTTCCATTAAATATTACAAAAGTGATAGCAGACAAGGCCGGTAGATATCTAATAATCCAAGGTACTTTGTTATCAGAATTTCTGAATTTGGTTAATATTTATGCACCAAACAATGATGATCTGGAATTTTTCAGTAATTTGTTTTATAATTTGTCTTTACTGGGTGGTCAGTACATAATAGCAGGAGATTTTAATTGTGTTTTAGAGCCAGATCATCACAAGTAGATAAGACTCATAACAGAAGTAGAGAAATTATAAAACAGTTCATCAGGACATTAAATTTAAGGGACATATGGAGAGATAGAAATCCTGACAGTTTATGTTACTTGTGTTATTCTCTTACATTCAAATCATACTCCAGAATCAATTTCTTTTTGGTGTCCGCTGGCCTAATCTTCAAAATTATAGATTGTACGTATGAGAGTATTCTGATTTCTGATCATGCCCCAGTAAGTTTGGGATATGTTGACCCAGGTCTGAAAAAGGACTCGCCTAAATGGAAATTGAAACAAAGTTGGTTGCGGGATCCAGAACTAATTTCATTCTTGGATGTACAAATTGACTTATATTTTACATTAAATACATCAGAAACTTCTTCAAGTAACAGATGGGAAGCTTTCAAAGCTTTCATTTGGGGCCAGCTAATTAGTTTCACAAGTACTAAATCTAAAAAAGCTCAACAGAAATTAAGAATGCTTGAATCCAAAATAAAATGTTTAGAAACTAGGTATTATCAAAAGCCTTCAGCTCAGGTACATCAATAATTATTATTTTTGAGAGTGCAATATAATAAAATCTCAACATCGAGAGCAGCAGATAATCTTCTCAAACTTAAACACACTATTTTTGACCAGTGAGAAAAATCAGGAAAAATTCTGGCATGGTGTCTTAAACAACTTCAGGCTGAAAGAGCAGTTACTATTCTCAAAGACCAAAAGGGTGAAGACATTGTAGATCCTGTGGAAATAAACTGAGAATTTAAGGAATTTTATGAAATGCAATATAGTTCCAAAAGAGATCCTGTACTTCTGAATCAAAGTGAATTTTTAGATACTCCGAGTATTCCTAACATTGCTGAAGAAGAAAAGGATTACCTAGGGAAATCGATAGTTTTAGAGGAAATTTCATCAGCTATCAAGAACATAAAATCTGGTAAAGCTTCAGGACCAGATGGCCTACCTATTGATTTTTATAAACAATTTGAATCCAAATTAAACACCCTGCTTTTGGAAATGTATATGGAATCTTTTGAACAGGGGATACTCCCTCCATCTCGGAGAGGGGCAGTGATAACTCTCCTTCTTAAACCTGGAAAACCCAATGATAAATGTGAAACTTTTAGACCCATCAGTTTGTTAAATTCAGATCTGAAAATATTATGCAAAATTTTAGCCAAAAGGCTGGAGGTGCTTCTACCCGGAATCATAAATGCAGATCAAAACGGTTTCATTGTGGGCCGTCAAGGATTCCATAATGTTAGAAGACTGTTGAATACCCTTCATGCTCAGAAGGAGGTATCAGACACAGCTTTCCTCTCAGTACATGCAGAGAAGGCTTTTGATAGGGTATAATGGCCGTTCCTGTTTGATCTTCTTGATAGGTTTGGATTGGGAGATAATTTCTGTAACTGGGTGAAGCTTCTGTACAAGAATCTACTTCGTGGATTCGCCTATCGTGGGTTATTTTTAGAACGTAATCCCCGCGATAAACGAGGGACCACTGTAGTCCACACAAGGAGGCCTAACCTGCAAGCACAGACGACAGTCATGGTTTCAGTTTCACTTTCTACTTGTTTCGGTTTCGTAAAAAGAGGATTAAGATCAGGGTACGGCTACTGTCTCAGAGTTACAATAAATGGTTCGCCAAGGGACAGAAACCAAACAGAGTATGAAACACTAAGTGCATAAGGCAGGACATGGACCTGTGCACTGACTGAGTCACCATAAACACTCCATCCACTGTTCGTGGCTTTTGTTACTTTCACCAGTGTGTGGCGTTACTTCTATAACCATTTAACTTAAATCCATGTTTGTTTGTTTTTTGGTTGGTTGAAGAACAGGTTTGGGGTGAGTCTTACGCTGAACTAATGATGAAGTTCGACTGGCTCAGGTTAAACTAATGCAAATAAAATTGTGAAGAAAACTTTATTAAATATAAATACTTAACTTTGACATAAAAGTTCTGCTTTCATTATAATCTATATTTACTTACTGCTGGTTTTTGGTCTGGTAGATACTATGATACACTCATTTATTATTTATGTATTCCCAGTAATTACCTCACATGGGTTAAACTTAGCCTATTACAAGGTTTCCTCATGTTTAAGCTTCTGGTTTTAGTTTCAGATCAAAAGAAGATGTGTAGTTTTAGAAGGACGTGCACTTACTTGGCACTCGATTGATGGCTCTCAGGGGTCTGAGCACGCGAACCGTCCTCACTGCTGAAAGACTGACGTTCTGCAGGTTGAGGGAGTACTCCAACATACTGTAATATATAGAGAGAGAACATGTTACACAACAGCATCAACAGCCATTAGTACAATGATTCAGACTAATGAATGTGTGTCATGTCATCTGGGAATACAAGCATAGAAAATACAAAGGTAGTAATAAGCAGTTTTACACGATTTTCATTTTCACAGGGTGAGTGGTAATAAATCATTGTGAGTCACTGATATATCCTCGAGAGACAATTTCTTCATTATTTTATTAATTTTGGTTAATTGTCTTTGGTTTTATTCATCTTGTGCTATTCATGTTGTGCATTCATTTGTTTAGTTTTTTGTTATTTTTTTCTAGGGCTGTCAAAATTAACACGTTAATCCAGATTAATGCATTTGTATGATTAATTTGATCAAAAATGTAAATGCAATTTACGCATGCGCAATGCACAATAACTCAAAATCCCACAATTACACCCATTGGTACGGATTAACCACTGATTACTGGTACACTACTCAAAATGCCACAAAGCCACTATCTGGCAGCAGGACCAACTCCATCAAGATGGACAACTCCAAACAGCACACTGGTCCTCTCAATGGGAAGTTTGAGTACAGGACAAAACAAGAAGGAACAATGCAGGAGAGAGTTTTTTGTTTCACTGAAGCACCTCCAGATGCAAGTACCACGTTAACGTGAAGCACGTTAGCCGGGGATTCCTCTGCAAGTACTTCAGCGACCGCAATGCCCGGCTTGCATGAAACCACCCTCACTGAATGTCGGACCTCAGTAAGTCTAGCTCTGACAAACTGAATGACACAATTGCCAGATGGATTGCAAAAAACTGCAGACCGGTTAATGTCATCGCGGATACAGGTGAGGGTTTTACAAATTGCATCTCAAGATGCTTTGTACAAAGCACCATCAAGAAGCACCATAATGATAAAAATCCACAGGCTGAAACTGAAAAGAAAATAAAGAAAGAGGATGTGGCTGTAGCAAAATATGTCACACTGACAGGAGACCGCTGGACTTCAGTGAGAAACACTAACTGCCTTCGCGTCACAGCACATCACATTACTGCCACATGGGAACTAAAGTCGTTTGCATTGACCATAATGAAAACAGAGGAGCATCACTTTGCAGAGGCATGTGCTAAACGATTCCAAAGCACTTGAGTGGCAGTTGAAGGAAATATCACAACTATAGGGATGGACAGTGCACGTAACATGACAGTTGCAGCTAAACTTTTGCCCTTTGAGCACCTGCCTTGTGTGGCTCATATGTTACAGAGAAGCAGCACTGGAAGCCATTCTGACAACGGATTTGTGAACACGTTAGCCAAGTGTCGGAAGATTGCTGGACATTTTAAACACAGCCCCGGAAACGCCTTATTGCTTGAAGGAGAGCAAGCGATCCTTGGGCAGCAGAGGGAGACTCTGATCCAGGATGTGCCAACACGCTGAAATTCAACACTGGAAATGATCAAGAGGCTCATCTGCAATCAAGTAGCAATTCAAGCAATCCTGGACCAACAGAGCCACAAACTAGTTATGCTGATGCCACAAGAATGGGACAAACGGCTGAAACTGGAGCCTGTTCTAGAGCCCTGCAGGTAACCAATCTATATATGCTTTAAGTTGAAATAAAAATAAATTGATAAAAAAAAATTATATCAATGTGTGTTCATTTTATATATTTGTATGTAATTGAGATTCTAGGTAGGTAATTCTATTTTTTCTGCTCAGTGGTACTGCCTTCCCTCTGCCACCTGTATCATGTAACGGAAACCTCTGGTTATGACCCCACATGTGGTGAAGATTAAGACAGTATTTAAGGCACATGTAACCTCCCGTCAAGAAAACAGCACCAACAAGGAGTGGCTAAAGTTTCTAACACCGCTGGATCCACGTTTCAAAGACTTGAAGAGCCTCCCCAAGAGTGACAGAGAAGGGGTATGGACCACACAGTCTTCTGAAGATGGGGCACCCAAGATGAAAATGAGCCTTTTACAGATGGGCTCAGATTCATAAACAGATGAAAAAGTGCTGCCTGACAGAGTCATACACAGGTACAGAGCAGAGCATAGCATTAGCTTGCAGGACTTTCCCTTGGAGTGGTGGTCAGCTCATTGAGGAGCCCATGACAAGCTCGCACTTCTGGCTTGCAGATAACTTGCTACTCCTGCAACCACTGTTCCATGTGAGACTGTTCACAATTGCAGGTAACACTGTACATGCCTCAGCAGCTGGCTAAAATATGAGTAAAAAGCTAGACATTAATATGGTTATTAGTTTGTTTAAAAAAAAGAAATAAAAACGGTGGTTGGTAAATATGATGTGGTTGGTAGGTTTTATTTTTGTATTTTTATTTTGCGATCTGAACACTATACAGTATCTGTTCTTCAGTTTAAATTGGGGTGGGCAAATCCTGGCCTTGGGGACCAGTGTCCTGCACGTTTTCCAACTGCCTCTGCCCCTCCCACTGTAGCTTCCAGCTTCTGACTGAACACACCAGATTTGCCTGGTTTAAATAAACACATGTTAAGTGTACATACTGTATCACATTCTGTCATAAGTGTTTTTGCTCCCACAAAATGAAAAACAATGAATGGGTATTAATTGTGATTAACCAAAAGTAATCCACAGTGGCCCTGTGATTTATCTGATTAAAAGTTTTAATCATTTTATAACCTGTTTCTGTTTTTTGTTTATTTTTTGTTATTTTGTTAATTTTATTTTTTAATGTTTTTTGCTCTCGAATATTGCTCATTTTTTGCACACGTAATAAATGTGCAGATTATGTTAATTTTGTTCACTTTTGTTCATTTACTGAGTAGTGCAAACTTCTCATAAAGGTAAAACACACAAATACTTTCATCTGCGGATTACTTCACAGTAAAAAGAGGAGGTATATCAGTTTAAGATGTTTTTTTTTTTTTTTTACATTGGGTCCTAAGACGTGACATTTCTCTTTTAATTCTTGAGCATAAAAGACTTGGGATCACTCCTGCAGTTACAGCTGCAATGCATGTGGTCTGGTAAATAAAATGTTTTTATTCCACAGCTCAATCAATTGCAACTAAAAAGAACATTAAAAAGTCTGTGTTCGTACTAGTCCCTGACACACAGATACCATATTCATTCACATTCACCTTCACACAATCAACCTTCAAAGGAGCAAAGGGCATATGTGCATCATGCCATTTGAGACGTCAACAGTGGCTGAATCACTCGTCATTGAAAGGAGGATGTGGCATCCAAGCTGCATAAAAGAGCAGCATCAAGATGAGTCTGGCTCGTAACCTTGAGACGGCACACACAGACAGGCTCTTAACAGCCGCTCTGCAGCCTTTAGAGACGCTCTGTCTAAGGCAGGGATGGAGGAAGTGATGGTGCTAAAGACAGTGCAAAGAGGAAGCTAAAGCCGGGCGATTAAAATGTTGTCATAATTAAAATGCTAGTCAGTCAATATTGATTATTATACTGTAATTATGAATGTTATTCAAATTTGAAGGGCGGTTGCTGACTGAAAGTTGAAGAAACACAGTAAAGTTATTACATATTTTAGTGACAGAAGATGCAACAAGTCAAACAAGAAAGGGAAAAAATGACATAAAAACAGTAAGACAACTATAACTGCACTTGACAGAGATGCAGATCCATGCCTAAAGCCATTATGTCAAATACTATGGTGTTAAATTCTGTGAATATTTTTGTACACAGGCCATAATGTAAATTTGAGACTTTATGACCTCATGACCTACTTTTCAGACATTACATATCTTAATATCAAAAGGAAACTCCATGTCCTAAGGTGTCCTAGACCTATGCTGACTTGTCTTCACATTTGACCTAACTCTAATGTCACTATGCCATAAGTGATATCAAATATTTAAGACAATGTGACCTTGATCTTTGACCTTTTATCTCCCAAAACATAGCCAGCAATGCTAGTTCCTAATTCAACCTGTATGCCAATGATGCTGCACAAACTTGATTTTGAGCCAGATCGTAGAGCAAGAGGTGGATGGACTAACAGCATCAGTCTTGAGTCGGTCAGCAAGAGTCAAAGCAGCCTAAAGAAGCCAAAAAGACAAAAAAAATGTAAAAGATGCCAAATGTGAAAAATATGTGAAGGACAAACATCCATCCACTCATCCATCCATCATCTTTCACTTATTTGGGTCAGGGTCATGGGGGCAGCAGCCTGAGCAGAGAAGCCCAGACTTCCCCTCTCCCCAGCCACCTCCTCCAGCTCCTCCCCAGGCATTCCCAGGCCTGCTGAGAGACAAAGTCCGTCCAGCATGTCCTGGGTCTGCTCCAGGGCCTCGACCCAGTTGGAGCTTGTTTTGACAACTGGGGATTGGACCACCCAGTCCCCCGCCTTCGGCTGCCACTCAAACCGCACAGCACCGGACCCTTGTGACCCTTCCTGCAGGTGATGGGCCCACAGGAAGGCATAGTCATAAGGATCTTCTGAGTCACTCCAAAGCCGACCGCACACAGAGAAACCCGACTCATCTCAACTCAACTCAGTGAGTCTGGTCGTCTGGTGCACGATTGGCACTTCGAACGGACCTTGCACACAGCTGCAGACTGCCGACACGACTCACCGCTGGGAACTGGCGCCATCTATCGACAGTGAATATCGATTGCAA
>JAQQAE010012171.1:0-13282 GCA_029823295.1 Pseudamia nigra | reverse complement strand
ATCTACTTCACGGATTTCGCCTATCACGGGTTATTTTTAGAATGTAACCCCCGCGATAAACGAGGGTTCACTGTACATGATATTCATAGGACATGGCTGCCTGGTTGTATTGCATGATGTCCATAGCATACATTTGCACATGACTGTATTGCACAATGCCCATACGATATTCCATGTGCTATTGTACCAACTTAGCATACATACTTATGGATGCTCAGTTGTACAATTAACTAGTGGTGCTCTAACAATAAGCCTTACACAGACAAAAATTAAACAAAGTTGTGATAACAGTTCTGGGGTTCCAATAGCCATGTTTTAAGGTGTTTAGTAAATGAGGCGAGAGTCGAAGTTCATGTATTGTCCATGGAATTGAATTCCACGTCAAAAAACTGTAGCTTGACCAAAAATACTTTATTTTTCCTAAAGGGTACGATACAGCCACCTCTAGAGCCTGCCCTGGTCAATCTTCATTTCACATAGAGTTCAAAAGAGGGTTCTTAAGGATGTCTTACAAATATAGTTATGGTTACATGTTGCTTTTTACTCTGTTGGAAACACTATAGGAATTTCTTTCATCTGTGCCAAACACAGAATACACAAGACTTCAGGCATTTGTTGTCAACAGGCTCACCTGAACCTGAAGCTGCCACATACAGTGTAGCTCTTTTCAAAGTGCACCTGAAAGCCATTTAGCTATTAGACCAAACTTGTGGCATATACCTGTTTGAAGTTGCTAGAATAACAATAATAATAATAATAATAATAAGAGTATAAAGTCTGCTTAAGTTCATGGAACTGAATCTGCTAGAAATACAGTCATACAGGACAGATCAAGGTCAGATGATGTTCTTACAAAAAGAAACAAAGTGTGTACGGAACCACCTCTTCTAAACAATCACACTGTGGTTGTTTTGGTCCATACCCATATGCATTGACTAAATTCACACCTGCGCCAACAAATGGAAGCAAGGGAGAAATACATTACAGTTCAGTTCATAAGCTCAGGACTGCAGGTGTGAAAACACCCTTCTAATTGGTGGTTAACAGGTAAGATTTGTTGTGCAATCAAGAAATATGTCATACTCATCCGCTTTAATGTTTAATTTTGTGACCTCAAAGTCTATCTCTTGTGATTTAACTGAACCAACTCTCTGAAAAATGCACTAAATTGCTGCAATGTAATTACAGCTTTACTTAAACAGTACATGGCTCAGACGGGCAGGAATGCAAATAGCCATGAAATTGAGTAAAGGAGAAGTTTAAGTTCCAAACACATGCGCTCAAACTCTTACAATGCACAGATTGCTTTACTTCCTTGAGTTCCACAGGCTCAGAGCCTTGTGCCCCCTTTGGCTCCCTGGGTACACTCATTCTCATGGAAGTTATTTACTGTTCTAGAAAAAGACTTCCTCCCACAGACACACAAAAACAACACGCTGCTTCTACTTTCCTTCTCTTCCTCCTCTATTCCTCCTATAGTTGATATCTCACCTGCTTTGACATGTAAACTATCACAGTGTCATCTCACTGCATCTGGTCTTTTTCTCTGTGTGTGTCTGTCTCTGTTTGTCTCATCCTCTTTTTTTTCCCTCTTCCTGCGCCCTCCTGCCTCCTCCGCTGTTGCATGGAGTGGAGGAGGGAAGAGTGGAGGAGACAGTAAATTTTGCATGCTCTAAATACAGCCTCTACGTGTGTGTGTGTGGTGCTTTCATCAAAAGAAAGAAGGGCTGGGATGGTTCAGTCCTTTTGTGATCATGCATGAATATGGGTATTTGTGTGCAACTGTCTGCATGTGACCCAATGTGCATTAATTTAACAAACATCAAAGATGCCCCCTCATCCATCTCGCTGTCTTTTAGCTCATTCTCATTCCACTCCCTCATTCTGTCATTCTCTGTAATCCTACTTTTAGCATCATTTTACCTGCATTTCTTTTTGTTTTTGTCATTATGCTTTGTTTTCGTTTGCCTGTCTGTTTTGTTGTGTCTCACCTCTCTTGCATGTGCTTGGCAGGGTGTGACAGCATTGAGAAGTCACCAAAGAGGTAAATGATGATAGGCCATCCATCATGCTTTATGGACTCTGTATGGTGCTGCCGTGGAGAGTGGCTGCACTGTGCAGTAACTCAGAACACTCTGTCCCTCCATATAACCTGGCAGGGGCTCTGCTGCTCGCCTTCGCCTCTGCTGGGAGAGTGTTTATGTGTGTGAGACGCAAGACGAGTGTTGGGCTGACTCACCCACTAACCCAAGTGTTTCTGTGTGTGTGTGTTTGTGATTCTGTGTATAGATGTGTATGAGGAGGGAAGGAGAAAAGAGTGTTTGTCCACACTGCCAGACTGTGTGCAATGAGCCTTCATTATGGCCTGATATGCCACCGCTGGGAGCATCAACTCTGACCAGCAGACATAACATGTTCGCTGTGTGTGCTTGTATCTGTGTATGTGTGCACATGTGAGACAGGGGAAAGCAGGAGTGTGTTCGTACAGTATATACTGTACATTCCTCCACTGTTCATTCATTTGTGTAACAGAGCAGGTTTGGATTCATCAAGTCTACTGTATCTTGATACAGTGCTTGGTGTTTTATTGGTCAGTTTAATCTTTCCATCAAGGTTGTAAAGTTATCCTGTACTGAAGCAGTAACACTAAATATATTTTTAGACTCAACTTAGCACACTGTAAGATTTCAGCTGTCTTATGTATATGTTTATTGCAAGCCACTTTTTGTGGCATGGATCAAATAAACTTAGGCATGGCATCAAATTGATGTATAAACACTGTGTGCTGATAACTCCAACTGAAGCATAGTTGTTATCAATGCAAGTCAATGTACAAAGAAGAAAATTAGCGTGTGTCATCCTTCAGTGCTACTATAATGGTAAAAAAACAGTAGTGATGATTTATATGTACAGTATGCAAAAAATGGTATTGCATTTGGGTTTGGTGCAAAAAACAGTGTCATTTTATTAAATCTGCTCAAGAGGTTATGTTTTTGTCAGTATTGTATTGGTTTATTTGTTGGTTTGCTCACAACAAACTCAAAAAGTTATTCGGATAACTCTGAAATGGCACAAGGACCAATCAATTAGGTGCTAGGATTGGTCTGGATCATTGTCTTGATCCAGAAGATTTTTAAAATATTTTTTCACCACTGTAAATAGGCCCAAACTCAAAATTTTTCATGTAATGTCACAAATAAACCCCAGAAAAAAAAAGAAAACACTATAAGAGATTCTATCAAACCACAAAGTTTGATTGAAATAGGGCATTTTTGCAGATATAATCATCAAGAATGCTTATTCTGGAAAAAATAGTTATTGTAAGGTAGCAAATTCAGTAATGTGCCCATAAATTTCAACAGTACGGAGCTAGATCCAAAAGAAAACCACCATAATGGAAATTCTATTTTTCGTGACTAACTATTGAACTAATAATAAAATAACAGTAAAACTGACAATTTGTATAAGTTTACCATTTGTTTATTTCTCGTATCCCACTATGAAGAGAAACTGAGCTGCCTTGGTGGAGGTCTGTGCTCTCCGAGTGCTTTTTGGTTTCATTCTGCACCCTCTCAAGCCCTGTTCAGACCTTACATGTATGTACTAACATTGAATTGTCCCTAAATACAAATGTCCAGCGTGAGCGTGTGTCTATTCACATCCTGCATATCAGAATCAAATGACCTCTTCTGATTGTAGATGGCATTCTCACTTTATTTGTTAATAAAGTAGATCAAATGTAGTGTAAAGCATAGTGCATGTGTTCAATTCAAGTTGGAAAGCTTGGATTTCTAATGTTCCCTTTAATTCATTGCTGCTCAGAGGCGACTGCTGGCACCTATTTTAATGTGGAGCGTCTTCTGCCTACTTCCCAGCGTAGTTAACATTCTGAATCAATCAGTACACCTTAAATATTGATATGACAACTTTGACTATTCTGGTTGTTATTACTGGTTCTCGGGCAGAACATACACTTTAGTAATGATTGAATTTCCAAGCAGTTAGATCAAAAATGGATATTCCATTCCCTCACAAAGGAAAAACGGGGTGAAGGTGGAGTGCTGTCGGGTGCTCATGCAGCGTCACACATGAAGCACTTGTACTTCAACTTTCTGGACTTCTTGAAAAATTAAGATACCTTAAAAACACAAACTACTGTAAGATACACTACACAGATCATGTCAGCAGGGCAGCCGGTACTTTTTAGGACAGACTAAGAGAGTCTGTAGACAAACACTTTGCATAACAGCTGTCCATATTTGGCTGTTTTTGCAAGGAATGTATCATAGGATCACAATTTCTAGTTCTGTATACGTCTCGTTTTGTTTCTGTAGTTAGTACATCAGATGTTCAAGGGAAATAAAGATGCTGAAGTCCCTGTATCACCCTTGATGTAATAGAGGAATGTATTTACGCCATAAAGCACAATTTCCTCCATTTTCTACAATGAAGTCAAGTCAGCAAGTGATTTTCTATTGGTGATTATAGACAGAGAAATGTACATATGTGCACATACGGGCATGCTCATATGCTGAAACAGATATGAAATAGAAACACTACCTTCTGTTATTTACAAAGCAGCCTTTGTTTGAGCAAGATAAAACCATGTACAACCTTGGTATCCTCTTCATTCTCTCACACTCTGCAGCTTCCTTTTTCCTCTCTATCCCCCATACGCGATACTTCTCTTTCATAACCTACCCCTCTGGTGAGCCCTTTCCTACGTTTTTTTTGCCACCTTTCCACATGGAAGAACAGTTGCTCTGACAGAGTTCACTCTGTCTTTCCCTCTCTTTCTCTCTGTCTCTCTCTGCCCTCCTCTCTCGCACTTCCTTTCCACGCTACCATTCTCTTAGATCCAAAGGGAATCACACTGTCTGAACCAAATGTGCCACAAACTTGTCAGATGATGTTTGTTTTCCGCTCCCTTCGTGTACCTCTTTTTCTGTATGCGTGTGTGTTTTAACTCTGTCTACATATTTGACAAAGTGCTGTGACATTCGCTGCACTTGCACATCAACAGAATGAAAATTTGCAGCGTCATTATTGAAATAGGAATCTGCAGAGGGGGGAAAAGTGCGGCGGCCAGACTAAGTCACAAGGTTTGTGTGATAATAAGGTTTGTATGTTCAGACAGCTTGTTAGCATATTTGTGAAGACTATAAGTAAACAACCTTTCCACCGAAGCTCCCCAGAAACTTTGAATAAAGGATATTTTGTTGAAAACCAAACGAGTTTTAGGGGCTGAACAGCTGTGTTCTTGCTAGCAAGAACTGTAGCAGAATTCCACAGAGAAACAAACAAACACTAATCTTCCTCCAATTTATTGAGGATTTTTTTTTTCAGCTGAAATGACTTATTGCTGACTACAGAACAGCTTAAAGGCAGATTTTACATGTCGCTCTGGTTAGTTAAGCACCAGCAAGCTCTTGGGTGCTGATTTTGGTGGATTTTGTGGTAATTAACGGGGTTGTGTCAGTGATCCTTCAAATGACCTAACAGTCTTGTCACTCAAGGGATTTGGCTTGTCATGAATTCTGTTTCAACATTTCGGACCCTCAGTCAAGCTGTTTATCACAATTTAGCCTCTATACAACATCAAATTCAACTTTTTATGGAATGTTTTTCACTGGGTTATGGTTATCCAGAACTGTAAGGCAAAAATGAGACTTAATATAAAATGGATTCACATGTACGTATGTGCCATGTGTTCTAACAACCTGAACTGTATCAGCTGAGACATGGCTCAGATGTCTCAAATCCTAAGAGTAGCCCTTAAATTGGTCACCTGTGACTGGATCTTCAAAGTTTATTTTTCATATCTTCAATAATGTACTCAAACAACACTATGTGTCAACATACAAAGAACATCCCTCTCTAAAGTTACTGCGCCCAGGCATTTTTGAACACTTTCAGATAACTGATCAATGGCAGAGAGAAAAAACAGAGTAGAGAGAATGTGCAGAAGAAAAAAAAACTCAGCAAGAAGTCAGACATTTAGAAGGGTAAGTTTGCCGAGGAGCTTTGTGACTCACCTCTGCCAATACCCACTGTAAGTACGCCTCTAAAACTCATCCCAAACTTTGGCAAGACCCGGCACCTGCACCAGCATCTTTTATGAATGTCACACCCCGTGAGAGGGAAAATGATTACGTTGCAAAGAAGACAGGGGGGCGGAACAGGAGGGGGTGGGAGAAAGAGAGAGAAGAAAAATCACTTTGATGGATTATGTCCCTCATGGGACAACCTTGTAACGTTTTTGGACAGGATTCTAACTCGCTCAGATTCTGTGTTACGGTGATCATTCTCTTTTTTCTTCCATCTCCTTTTGTCATCCAAGATGTGCACTGGCTGTGACAACTGTACCAGCACTGATACCTAATGATACAGCTTGCAGGAACTAATTACTACAAGTGATTAAGAGAGGAGACGTGGCTACCACACATGCCGTCTTTGGGTGGAGAAGTTTTTTAATTGCCTTCGCCAAATAAATGATGGCTAAAGCTGCATAGACCCGGGCTTCTTAATGGAGTCTTACTGCGTGGTGGCAAAGAGCGAAGACTGCAGGGCCATTGGCACTTCTTGCACACAGATGGTGCTGCCTGTTCACGACCGACGTCTGTTGTTGATCGGTGTGTTAAGGGCACCTGTGAAATTGAACAGACAAATGAATTCCCCACTGGATGCAAAACAGAATATTAGCATTTTATGAAAGATGACTAAACTGAGGCATGCATTAACGCCTTTTAATGCTAAAGGGCAGAGCATTTTAAGGTAGTTAGTCATTGGCTTGGGTCTGTAAAGTTACTCAAGGAGGTAAAGATAAGGCTGTAGTCGTGCTGTATTCTCAGCTGGATGTTGGAGATGTGGTGCTTGTGCAGTTTTGTTAGCCCTTAAGCACATCTAGACCTAATTAACAATCATGTTTCACAGCAAGGTTGTCTTTGGCAAGGATCCAGTCTAACTAATAATTCATTTACGGAACAGTAACACATCTTCCTGGGCAGTAAAGGACTTAAAAGTTCAACATTGCTCTAGCAGGAGCACTTAGTGGTAAGCTACCTAGTGTATATTTTCTCCTTTTAATGGCTGCTGTGAATAGCACTCTGTTCACACTTATAATTAAAATGTCTTCTTCGTCACCTTAACACATTTTTAAATCCGAATCACTCAAATCCTTATTCATCTTTTTTTATCTGTTTATAGAAAAAGTACAGTAATTCCTTCTGTGTTCTTCACTGCATTACCCAGGGGATCCTTTAGAAATAGTGACCCCATTACTCTGATTGGACTGACAGCAGCTCCCTCAATCCCAAACAAGCTAAAGCGAATCGAACTGCTGACACTAGTGCGCCGACACCTTTCCAGATGCCTAAGAGAATAAAATTTCAACAGACATGTATGTTGCACCTCTGTTTAATTACGCTGTTCCGTGATGTTATAGACATGTGACAGCTGCTTTCGGTAGTAAACCCAATATAACATCACATCATTTACAGTGTGCTTAGTAAGTCTGCCACTGTGCCTACTGTACATTAGTTCTTAGCCATGCGTCTAAATAACTGCATCTCAATCTAGGCACTCGTCCAAAATTATAATATACGTCAATGTGGAGTGCAGCTAATTAATGACAGCACATTCAGTCCAAGAAGAAAACAACCACATCTGCATCACTCCATCACCATCTCTTGTTGTTTTTGACTTGGAAAAGCAGTACTGATCCGGACTCTTCCTTGAACTCAAAGATAACAGTGTCCCTATAAGAATAATAGTTCTACATACTCTGCATTCAGGTGTGGGTTTATACTGAATTTACAGATGTTCTTTTATTTACTGCATACTATAGGAGTTTAACTCTCAGCGGGGGAACAGCTACCCACTCAGGACTGGCCATTGTAAAATGCTGCAAATACTGTGTGTGAATACTGTGCTTCCCAGCAGCCTATTACCATCTGAATGGATAATCTTGCATTTTAGTTTCAATGAGATCAGATTACAGTATTCTTCTTGGCTGGTTTGGCTAAAATGTACCTACTAAGCAAATGGTAAAACAGAAGTGATGATGTCAGACCCAATGTTTTCTCAGCTGCAATATCCTCATCTTATTCTTCCTTATATCCTAACAAGTCACAGGTTGGCACATCAGGAAGGTGGAAGTCTGAGCATTAAACTGGTTGGTGCTTTTCCAGTTTTTGTTTTCTCATTCAAGTTGTTGTTGCCTTTTGTGGTAAAACTTTGAATTGCAGATCCTTTTGTTGTGAGCTGTGTGCAGGAAGAAGTACTGATAAATCAATAGTCATTTAACAGTAAGTTATAGCTGGATATGTGCATACACTGGACAGTATGATTCCGGTGTGTTTACTCACTGAGTGCTGACTCAACAATAATGACACAGCATTTCTTTTCTTTCTTGCTCTCCCTTGCCACAGCACTCCATGGGAGTTCACTGTTATTCAGTTATTTCTCTCCTCCTGATCTCATTACATCATGACTTAAGGGCTCTATTTATTTAAGTTTAAGAGTACAATGCACAACAAAGTCACTTGCAGTGAATAAAACAGTTTCACGTAGTCTGTCTTAGGCAGTTCACAATCTCAGTGTCTTCACTCCCTTTCTATCTTTCCGTTTTACCATACCATACTGACCATCTGCAAGTACAGCATCACTCATTTACTCTCTTACCATTTAAGAAAGCCTGCTGACTCCCTTTGCATGCGGCAGTGATTTCAACAGAGCCCACAGACTGGAAAATGACTCCTGAAAACAATTCTCCTGTTCTTTAATTAAACTTAAGGAAAGTTGCTTTCATTTCCTTCTGTCAAGGCCCCACTGATACTGTCTTTGACAAAGTTGGAGTTTTATGTCTTTGATTATTCTCCTTTTTTCTTTGTGTCTCTGAGAAAAAACATAACTTTGCCCCTCAAATGACAGAACTCGACACTGGTGGGACTCTGGTGGGATTTTTAACATACATAATGTAGCTTTATGAGTAAAATGATGGCAAATACATCTTTGACTGGAGCCTGTTCGCTGTCTCCTGTTTTCCTGCTTTGTTCAAACTTAGCCATTTGTCAGATTCTTTGAGAACTGTATGATTATGGCTGTTTTTAGTGGTAAGGAGGAAATATTTCATTGTTATGTGACTTTTATGGATTCCCTTAGATTTTCTGGAGACACAAAGGTTTTCCTGCTTTTCTTTGACTCCATCTCTGTCACAAGGAAAGGTGTCTCCGGGAGCATTAACTGCCTAGCAATTGACAGTGACTAATTAAAACCAGAGACTATTTGGCTGGTATGTTTTTTATTTCTTTTCCAACACTTTCAGTCCTTCTCAAAGCAGAGGGAATAGTTCTGTCCAATTATGTGGCATCAGCTGTCAGCATTTGGGGAACAGATAGACACACATGCATCTAGTTATTAATCACTGGATGTCATCTTTGGGCTACAAAAAATCAGTGTGGTGATGAATTATTGATATGATCCTGGAGATAACAGTTGCTCTCTAATTGCATGTCATCATTACCTGAAACTAGTCTCCATGTCTCCTTAATGTGATTACACAATCATAATTGTGCTGGTACTGCTACTTTATTATTCACAACAATGAGGGTCTCTAATTGGCATTGGACTGCCGAATGGTGTTGCTGGCTTTGCTTTTTCTTTTTTGGGGGGGTTTATATGTACATAAATCTGCTTTTAGTGGGGAATACAGCCAGAGGTGGGTAGTACTCCTTTATTTTACTCTGTATTTCTGAGAGTGGCTATATTGCAGAGTTCTTTTTACTCTTATGTTTGTGATGAAAAAAAGTGTACTTCAGCTCAGTTACATTTAACCACAGCTTAATGAGTATGGGTAAAAAAGTTTGAAATGATCATCAAAATAAACAAATTAAGCCAAAAAAAAAAGAACAAAAACAGAACAAAATAGCAGAAAATGAACAAGATAATCCAGAAAATGAACAAAATTGAATAAACTATCAAGTAAATGTAAACATATGAGCAATGTAATCCAGAAATTGAGCAAAATAAGCGACATGAGCAAAAATCAACAAAAGGAACACTAACATGAACAGAATAAGCAAAAAATTAATAAACCAGAAACTGAGCAAAAAGACTAACGAAATAAGCAACAAAATGGTGCAAAATTCAACAAAATAAGCAATGAAATGAACAAAAATGATCAAAATACCGTTTTGAATGTAGTATATTATGTTGTAATAAAATCCATGTTATGAAGCTACTCACTCACTGAGTAGCTTTTTTGTATAAGATACTTGTTTACTCTTAATCAAGTACTTATCTTTATAAGTGCTTCTACTTGAGTCATTAGAATGGTAAAGTAGCAATACTTTTACTTGAGTACTGTTCCTGTTTGCAGCTGTGGTTAAGCTTTTTACTATGAGGCTGAATACTTAAAAAGGATGTTTCCCCTAAGTGTTACAGGAAAGTTGACTAAATGGATTTGGATCATGTTATCACAAGCCAGTCATGTTGACCTACTTGCAGGTTTAGTCAGTCTGTCAGTTGATTGATTTGTTGGTTCATCTAGCGCTTGAAATATGGCCCTGTCCGCACTAATATACTTCGTTTTAAAATGCATAACCACTGGTGCATTTTCAATGAGCATCCACAGTGCTCTGCTGTTTAAAACAGCCAAAAGCATTCAGAAAATTTTGCTGACCTTGTTTTAGTTTTAAAACTTTTTGGGGGCGATGCTGTAACATGGATGGACAAAAATTCTGAAGTTTAAAAATGATGACATAGGCAATGGCATTCACTTCCTGTTTGGGTTGTGTCATTCACTATGTACTTGTCCCTGATTCAATGACTGACAGATTTACTTCAACATGGATACTGAACTGGTGATTCTATCCTTGTTGTCTCTATGAGCAGCTTTTGTACATTTAAATTCAGCTTTTTGTCACGAATGGCTGACTACATTCCCAACTTGATATTCATGCCTTTTGCAGTCTTGTGTCCTATGTTGCAGCACAATTAGCAGCTTCCCTCATCATGTGCTATGCTTTTCAGGCCAAAATACTCATTTTCATTTTAAGACACCACTGTAAGAATAAAAAGAATCCATGTGTATGTAGCTCTTGACAAAGGTAATGATCGTACCATAAATTTGAATGTGGATGTGCATGTTTTCCATAAGATCGACCCTGATGTCTTATGTTTAAAGTACATTATGCTTATTATAGATGGATTATAAATAATACATATGCCTGAATCAATTAATGTACTTTGCTCATTTCAGTGTTGACTGGCTATTACTCATAATTTGTAACTGATCAATTAATCAAGTATGATTTATTTTATTGAATGCTGAATAATAATGCTAATAACTGTAAAAAAAATTATGAATATTGGATAATTAGTTTGACCAAAACAGTCAGTACTACATAAATGATGTAAACTTGTCTTTCCTTTGGCAGGCTTGAGTAGACATATTGCAACTGCATAATGCACATATTAGAGCAAGCATGAATATTTTTTCTTAGTTTTCATCCAACTGTATACATTTCTATCACATTTTCTACCTTTTGAGAGCTTCTGCAAGTGTGATGACTGGATTTTTCCACAATTTTCTGATGACAATTTTGTAATGTGCCACACAAGCGCTGACTTTGTTAAAAAAAGAGTTGCATGTGCCCATCATAAAATCATAGAACTTTTATGGACAATTTAGTTGAAAAAAGTCAGGTATTAGCAGTTGGTCATGGGATAGGTTTGATTTTAGATTGATTGTAATTGGTTATAAAGTGTAATGTTTTAAATTTAAAACGACTGGTGGATGATAGAGGGACTAATTATGTCAGTTGCATGGTGTCCTAACTCAGATCACTAGTCAGTCTGCAATTTTTATTATTTGGAAAAACTGCAATGTAAAGAAAATGTACTTCATTTTCTTGTTGGCAGCTCAAAAAGTTATCAACGGCTTTGGATGAAATTTTCAGGATAGGTTAGAAAAGGCACAAGGACCATTCGATTAGATTGTGGTCATGATCTGGATCATCATCTGGATCCAGAAGATTTTTAAAGGATTCTTCACCATTCGGAAGTAGGGCCAAATTCAACATTTGTCCTTGTAATGCCACAAATAACACCCAGAAAAAAGCCAAAAAACATGGAATAACACCATAACTGATTCTATTAAAAACAAATTTTGATCCAGATATTGGCAATATTCCAGATATAGTGATCCAGAATTCTTATACATACAGGGGTTGAAGGAAAACAGCTACTGTAAGGTAGCAAATAAAACTATAGACATGAAACTGACACCAAATTGTAGTTGAAAGTTTGCTGATTGAATAATGTGCCCACGGATTTGACGTATTTTCAACACTGACAGAGGTAGATCCAGAAGAAAACCACCATTATGGAAATATTATTTTTCATGAATAACTACCGAACTAATAATGATATGTACTGTATGTGATTCCAAATGCTAATGGATGGTATTCACGGTAAAAGAATCCAATAATGAGGGTCAAATGAATTTAAGAATATTACTTTTGGTGCAACAACATGATGGGGGAAATGAACATAGATTCAAATGATAATGGTAGGTTTTCACTATGAAGAGAAATGGGTCCGCCATGGTTAAGGTCTGCACTCTGAGTGCGTTCTAGTTGTGCAAATTCTTATGCTTTTACCAGTCACATAAAATACATAAGATAGTAAAATCACTTCATCGACAGTCTGGTTCACAATCAACCTGGCAGTGGGTTGATGTTTGTCACTGTGTCAAAATATGCCACTGTCTCTGGTATCAGCATGTGTAAACACTCCAGAACAGCAGAAATGTAGTCCTGGAATGGTCTACGGTACTTTTGCTTCACATGCGCCCTGCCATAAGTTGAAGACAGGGCAAAGCAAAGTCATCAATGCGTGCTTTAGTAACTTTGAACTGCACGCTATAATGAACGGTGCAGGCTTTAGATTGTGCTCTCGCTGTTGTGAAATGAGGCTGCAGATATATTATTTCTAGGCGCCATTTTCACTACTTTGGTTTCGCTGGAGCTGGTACTCCAGTCTCTCGTGGGAACGTCTTTGCTATTATTTTCATATATTATAGTAATCCCATTCCCCTCGCTCTTCCCCAGTCTTTAATTCCTTTTTGTCTCCATCAACTTTGCTCCTTTTTTCTACTTAGGATGTCCTCATCTTTACTTCTCTTACGTCTCTGAACCCCCTCCAGCTGCTCCCTCTATCTCCATATCTTTCTCTCTCTCTCTCTGGCTCACTACCACCCACCCTTCCACCCTCCTCACCA
>JAQQAE010012170.1:0-13282 GCA_029823295.1 Pseudamia nigra | reverse complement strand
CCCATGAGGATTAAGGGGTAGAAAATGGACGGATGGGTGCTTTTACAGCACAAAACATGGGTGAATTCACATCCAAGGAAACTAAAATTGCATGAGGAATGTTTTGCTTGAAAAATCTCTAACTGTTTTAGTTGCATCCTGATTAAAATCTAAATCTCATATTCAGCTAAAACTCAAACATGTAAGTCTAAATAAGCACAAGTCCAGTTGTCTTTCTGCAGAGTGCATAGAACCCTTGCTGCTTGAAAACAGTGGAACACAGATGAAAATTTTAAGCCCCTCTGTGGAGAAGCTGCTGCAAAGTTGTCTAGGACAGGTTGGGGAATATACTTCTTTATGAATTTTCTTGTTGGCTGTGATATCATAGCATTATTGGATTTGTAGATATGAAACTGGGTTATTAAAGTCAAAACTGCAGCACAGTGACAAAAATTGCTGCACAGATGGGTATTGCTTTTCTGTAACCTTTAAAAACAAAGAAGTTCTATTTTTTTAATCGAGTCGTTGGATGAAATAACATGACGTACGTGGAGGCAGTTTACGACTGTGTGACTATGGATGGGATTGCATTTACCCCTCTGTGACCATTTTCTGTTTGCATTGGCTGTCAGCAATTCCACAGAGTATTAGCAGGAGGGGTTTGTGCTTGCTTTGTTGTCTGTGGTGATTGTCACCAGAGTTGACCTCGCTGATTGCTTATCAAGAGGAACATGCTCATACTGTTGAGCCTCGTCTTCGAGCGACAGCTTTCTCTCCCACTCTACTTGAACACCTAGTTTGTGTGTGATGTTGCATCATCCCTACTGGGAAAATTGTTCAGGTGTGCATATTCTCTGGATATTTAGTAAGGATTAAAAAAACAGTTTACTGGTGATGTGAATATATGCAATGTCTCCCATATGACCAAACTACACAGGCCTGAACATTGACATTACCATGTGACGATGCACTTGGGAGTCAGTGAATTCTCCGTTTGTGTGGGAGTTTTAATGTCGTGAAAGAGAAAAGTGCACTCACCAGAGCCATCATGGCTTCATGTCCCTCCATTTTATTGCATTAAGTGCTTGGAAATCAGGCAATTTGGAGAAATCACTGTTTTGTTGCTTGTGACAGCCAAGCTTTTCTGTTACCAGTGTCAAAGAATGGCTGGAAGAAACTGAAGTGCATATGCATGTGAAAGGAAAATGAACAGAGCGTAGCAGAGACATCCATCTCCTATTACTACCAATGATAAAACATACTACCATACTAGTTTTATCTTTTCAGACAAATTTACAATTTCATGTTGTAAATATGTATGAGAAGATAGTTTTCAAAGTATTGTACTAAAATCGGAATGAAGTGTATTGAAGTCTTCTCATGTCACCCATCTATAGTTTTTCAAGATGCATCCGTACATATTTTGAGTATCAACCATAACACCTCTCCAAGCTTGAATGTATGGCTGTGAATAACCTGTAGTGTTATCGCTGTGAAGTATCAACAGAAAGCCCTGACCAAATATGGAATGATGCCTACAGGATAATTCAGACAGCCAGGCTCAAGTCCAGAGCTTGGTTTACACAGTATTCTCCTCTCATTGCAGCACAGGCGGACAGCTCTGCTTACACCAGTTCACTTCTTGTATTAGAATACATCTTGAGTGACCATTCCTGATTGGATCTCCTTTGCAGCAGTGGTAAATAAGTTCAATTGTTTACTTCCAGGAGTCCACTTCGGATCAATCACCCACATTGCCTGTTAATGCCAAGTGTGAACATGCCCCCGTGGACCCTTTCAACTGTGGTAAGTGCTTAAGATGCTGGTGCTGTTGTCACGCCTGCTGTTGCTCAGAGAATTTCAAAGCTATAAGCTTATAATGTTATCAACTCAGAATAACATGTGTTGAAAAAAGTGCATCAATAATCTGCAAGACGTGTTTGTTTGCAGTTCTTAAAAAGTCTGTCTCTTATTGGATTATTCAAGAGAAGATGCACCTTCCTCTGTTAGGATCTGTCGGAAGTTTATGTTACGCAGCAGATTAGACTCTGCCCGAGTTAACAACTTCTGGTTCCTGAGGGATGTGAGTAAATGTACCTTTAATTAAGTACAATACAGTTCAATTCAGTACTGTCACCTGTAGTTGGTTGCCTGTGGTACAGTGTGATCTCTGCTTTATCAAGTTGCCAAATGGTGTAATACATATGAATAAAATAAGAAGATATTTTTCCTTTACGTCCACTGGGTTTTCACATTTCATTCCATGCATTTGGAAATGGGACTACTAAACAGTTTTCAGAACAGAATATTCATTTTAAAAGCCTATCAACCTGCTGCCTTGGGTTTGAGTTAAAAACTGGCCCAAAAGTCAAGACACTAAGAGCTTCTACATTAGTGAAGCTCTGGCAAATTCACTTCCAAATCATTCGCAGACATCTGATTTTTTTTTCCTTCTTCTGATATGCTGAGAATCAAAAAATATTCATTACCGATATACAGGAGTATTATCTGTATCTCTTAAGAAGAAGAAAGGGAAATGGTGCACGAGTCCTTTTGTCTGTTTCTATTTCTGTTGGTGTGTAAATGTTCCTTAAAGTGGGTTTTTTTCTGTGTTTGGTATATGTGCTGGAGCCAAACCTGACTTGTAGGGACAAGACATGGGAAGCTGGAGAGCAGTTCCACTTCCATTTGAGCCTTAATTACTAAAATCAGAGAGGGCGGATTAAGCGAGCGATTAGGCCTGCCAGCATGACAGCCCTCTGGGCACACATTTTAACCCATCCCTTGGAGACGAGCTGGTTCACAAAATCCGTAGCCCACAACAACTGAGCATTCTGGTTGGCTAAATTGCCTTCATCTCTGAAGCTTAATGGCTTTCACTGTTACTTGTGGCTGTGCTACTAATGTCAGTCATTATGGGTGAAGTCCACCATTCCTTATCTGGTACCATGAAAAAAGAAAGAAAAAAAACACTGTTAAACTAAATGGCATTTCTGGAAATAAATATTTAATGGCTGAGAGTAATAAAGCAAAAACAACATATTTACTGTGTTTGGGCCAGTGTGGAATTATTGTCTGTGACTCTGATAAAACACTGCTTGTCTGGTTAATGGATGGTGGAAAAAATACCAACAGAGTATTTAGATCTTGCTGCTTAGGGAACCAGCAAATGCACTTTAACAAGTTTTTACCACTGAATTTTTGGATTCAACTTAAATGTAGGTGAAGTGTAAAGCTGTTTTACTTTGACTCCCTCAGAGAGTTGAATTTAAGCCTTTAAATACTTTTGAAGGACGAGTATGATTTCAAATTGAGACATATTTCTCGTCAAGGTGAAACTGGACTTTGCTGATGGTAGGCTTTTGTTTGTTTGTGTTTTTTGACTTCATATGTACCTCTAATGCTTTGATGCCCAAAGTAGATTAATATGTGAATGTTAATTTGAGTGTTTGAGTTCTACTGAACCTTAAAAATCTCTAGTGTCCTGTAGCGAATACTACACTGCCTGACCAAAAAAAAGTCACACACTAATATTTTGTTGTTCTGCCTTTAGCTTTGATTATGACACAAATTTGCTGTGGCATCAATTCAATAGGCTTCTGCAATGTCTCAAAATCTATCTACGTCGAGTTGGATTCATTTTTTGCCAAGATCTTGAATTGATGATGGGAGAGTCGGACACTGTGCAAAGTCTTCTCCAACACATCCCAAAGCTTCTTAGTGGGGTTAAGGTCTGGACTCTGTGGAAGCCAATCCATGTGTGAAAATGATGCATCATGCTCCCTGAACAACTAACAATTTCAGCCTGATGAATGGCACAGTAGGCACTAGGCATGATGGGTGCATCACTTCATTTGCCTGTCTTCTTACCCGGATGCGCCCATCACTCTGGAGCAGGGTAAATCTGGACTCAGGCCACGTGACCTTCTTCCATTGCTCCACAGTTCAATTTTTATGCTCAGTAGCAAACCAAAGCGCCCCCCCCCACTAGCCTCACTGATAAGTGGTTTTCTTAAGGCTACACAGCTATTTAGTCCCAATCCCTTGTGCTGCCTTTGCACTGTGTGCATGTGAATGCTTTTACTTTCACTATTAAACATTGTCCTGAGTTCTACTGTTGTTTTTTTTACCAATTGAATTCACCACACATTTAAGGGATTACCGGTCATGATCATTCAAGATTTTTTTCTGACCACATTTTTCAAGATGATGGTTCCTCACTGTCCCTATATCACTTGTTGCCAGCTGAAACATAATCACCCATGCAGAAATTATCCAATGGGAGGCTCATACCTATTTGCTTAGTTAAATCGAGGTGGTGACCTTTTTTTGGCCAAGCATTGTATTAACCTATAATAATAAACCTAATGGCCAAATTCAGTGATTATGGGCAGTAAAAGCAATTTCATGTTTACTTTTCTTCCTTGTTAAAAATGCATTCCGAACAAAAATGCCTGATTGAAAACAATGGAGGGGAAAGGGCCCTTACCATTCCGCTGATCTAGATGACTCTTCATGTTGCAAAGTTCTCCTTTAATGTCCCCAGGCACCTCCATGCCCAGCTTCTGATAAAAGTCCCTCTGCTTCTTTATCTCCGCTGCACAAGAAGGGACACACAAGAGTTTTACAGCCAAGGTCACTGCTACAGTCTTACGAATTCATTGCTTTGTGTGTTATTAGAGGTTGTTTTTTAATCCAATATTCAATAGAACTGATTTTAAATCATGATACTTTGGCTGTAATGCAGCTGCGTGGCTCTGTAGTCAATGATGGGACTACTAATGTAGACACAATTCTTTCATTAGAATATCATAAAAACCATGGCACTTACCCTCTTGAAGTCCTGGTACCAATTTGTAGACAATGTCTTGCATCGTTCTGTCATGGCTAAAAAGAAGAGAGAACATTATAGATACCACCTTCTAAAACAGATATGAATTTACAGCGCAAGTGCAAGTTTACTGTGCAAGTGCTATAGGCCACCTTGGGTTGATTATTTTAGCAAATTGACTATGCACGTGCATTTCTCATTCGCAGCAAAACCAAAATACAGACGTCCACTATTTACAGTTATCTCACTTTATGCTTCAAATGTTTTTCACTGTTTGGGGCCAAAAATGAGATCTGGTGACTTGACCAGATTTCAGTACACTCCAAAAGACGCTCCATTGCTGGCATCGCTCCTCTGGCTTCCTGCTCAGGTGAGAGCAGACTTTAAGGTGCTGCTCCTCATGTATAAAACAGCCAGTGGCATTGCACCATCATATTTATCTGACTTGGTAAAGTCGTATTTTCCTGGATGTACATTGCACTCCCAGGGTTCGAACCTTTCGTGTGTCCCCAAGGTCTGTAAAAAGAAGGCTGTTGGCGAGAGGGCCTTTTCTCTTCATGCACCAAATTGATGAAAGAGTCCATCTTCAGACAGGCATGTTCTGTTGATGTCTCTAAAGCAAAGCTAAAGACCCACTTGTCAGCCATTGCATATAAATCTTCAGTTGTGTCACTGAATTTTAATGTGTTGTTCTTACCTTGTTCTGTTATTGAACTGTTTTATTTTTACCAGATTGTTTTCACTGCATTGTTACCTACTCATATTATTCTTGTTGTATAGCACTTTGATGAAAGCACATTATAAATACATTTATTATTTTTATGTGGGCTACATTTTGACACAAGAATGGATGTCACTCTGAAAATGGACATTTGCCTGTTGAAGATATTTAGTTCATTTATTTTAATGCTGTGCACAGATTTACTCAAAATCCTACAAAAACAAGAAACCATATTTGTGAGTACATGTTCATTGTCATGTGTATGGTCATTATAAACTTAACAGGATAAGACAAAAAACCCAGGGTGACTTCTGCACAATACTGTATATCCAAAAATGTATATCACAAATCTCATAAACTTGAAACTGAACATTTTTCATTTGTTAGTGTTTCTCTTTACTTTTTAGACATCCTTTGCTGAACAACTGAAAGGCGCACAAACTATGAAAGTCCTGTTTGACAAAGAGCTGCAGATCTCAGACTGACATTCTGGAGAAATGTCAAATGTGTTACTGCAGACTGAAAAATGCAAATGACAATAGCCTTGAAGAGTCCAGTGTGGAACATATGCTCTGTCAGTCTGAGTGTTAAATGGCCTTTTCTTTGTATGCAGTGCAGGTGACACAGGTGCACAGTGCGGCTCTGCTCTGCCATCACCATGACGCTGCATTTAGACACCCAGCCGTGGCAGCCAGCTAACACGGATGACATGGTGAGTTTGTGGAAATGTTAGAGGGAATGGTGGGGAGTTTGTCTCCCCTGCTGTCCGCTGGGAGAGTAATGTTACCTGGGGCCAAAATGAGCTGCTCCAGGCTACATCTTAAGAGCAGCAAAACATTGACCCCTGCTGGACAGAGAGGAGACGAACCTTCTCACACGCAAAAGTGGAAAGTAGAACAGCTACGGTCTACCATTTATGAACGGGACAAAATATATCCGTTGACATGTAGTGTGAACGTACTATATCAAATATTTAATGTGAAACTTCAACTTAAATCACCATCTGCATAGTTGCATTAAGGAAATTTGCCATTCCATTTAAGTTCAAGTGACTGTGTTAAAATGTGAGGTCCTTTTGTGTTTTACTGTCCTGCCTGAGAGGACATAAATGTTATAATTTTCATTCTAAAATTCCCCATTCTTTACACATTTCTTTTTGTTGGATGATTATCACAAACTTGTGCTGTGCATCAGAAAACTAACCATGCAGCAGATTTTATTTCTAAAAATTCTGAAGATACAAATTTTGTGATCAAATTGAATAAATGTTCAATCTCTGCAACAATATTTTGGTGTGTTAGTGATATCATGAATGTTTTGGAATACCATTATTGAACAGTAACGAAGCAAAGATCCACATCAGACCAACAGTGGGCAGAAATCTATACTATAGGGACACCAGACCTTACACTGGAGGAGAAGAGGTCATGACCTGGCAGGCTCATATGCTCTAGATCAGGGGTTTTCATCCAGTGGTGAGCAGCCCACTGATGGTCCGTGAAGGCATTGCAAGTGGTCCCTGGCCTTGTGTTTTCTGTGTCTAGCCAGGACCGTCATGGGTCGGTTTGTAGTGAGGAAAAAGCCAGCATCAGAGGTGGCAGTTCAACAGCTTGCAGTCAAGGTTTGCATCAAAAGTAGTAACATACCTTTTGCAACTACATATCTCTGTGAGAGTGGAAATTCCTCACTGACTGACATACACGAAGAATAAATGCAGTGCAAGTCTGTAGCCAGAGACTGAAATGAGACTGACCCTATCCACCACTGTACTACCAAGAATAGACAGACTGTGAAATTTACCACGTCCAGAAATCACACTAACACGTAAGAAAACAAAAACCACATGTCCTCATACTGAACAGGAGTGATCCACAGGTTGTTTCCTAATCAGAATGGTGGTCCCTGGATCAAAATCTGTTCAGAACCCCTGCTCTAGGCAACCCCCATACCACAGCCATACTGACCCTATTCTGATGTCAATGGAATTCCAGAGACCAGATAAAAGATGTGCACTGAAAGGCTCAAGTTGTCAGACTACAGACATGTATGCATACAGGCAGGTTTTTTCTCTGTAAGATCTGATCCTCAAAATTTAATTAAAATGTGCTGAAACTCCTGCTTGTCTTCCTTGTTTGATTTCTGAGTCACCTGCTTTTCCATAATGACAGTTAGAAAGCCATGAAAGTTAATCACAGACTGCATGGCACAAAATAAAAACATCAAATTAATCCACACTGTCCATCTTGGTGTGTATAAATATGACAACAGGTATAAATAAGCATAAGATTGCATCTAATCTGGTAGAATCTCTGAAATGCATCTCATCACTTCTAATGTTCTACAGATTTTACAGATTGCAATAACTTCAAAAATCAGCAATAAAGTGAATTAAAACCATCAACAACATGATGATGGCATAAGTATCAGGATTTCTGCTCTGAAGAGTATGATTTCAAGTTCAATCCGACACATCAGCTTTGATCAATGTTCTTGGCGTACATACTATCTGGGTCTTATCTGTCATCTGTTCGCCATTTAGTCTGAGGGAATTTTTCTCATCAACGCCAATTTCCAGCAAACGACAAGGCAAGGAAACAGCTGTGCAGAAAACTAATGTGTTTGAAATGGAGCATTTCCTGCAAAACAATGAGTCTGCAGACAGCACAGTTTAGACTGTAATGACTAAATTGCTGGTACACATTTGGGTGGTGAATTAATCAGACATTAATGCTTGAGCGCTCAGAGAAGGCACAGACAACACAGTCCCACACAGAGGAGGATTCAATCCCCAAAACAATACAAAGGAGATGAGAGGAAATTCATGTTTAAAGTCAGTGTAGCTATATACTGTATGTGCACATCAGGAAATTTACAATAACACAAAATAAAATACAAAATTTTAAAGAAAACAAGACAATTAAAAATGGAGTAAACGTGTTTCTGCAGCACCTAATCAGTAGAAAGTATGTTTTCCCTTCATCATCACAGTTATGCATTGCTTTGGGATACTTAATATATGATGGAATAATATACTGTAGGCCCCAAATGATACAAATTAGCTTTGCTTTACCCTGTAAGCAAATAAAAACAGAGTAAAAGGCTGAAAATTAAAATAATAGGTATGAAGATGATGAATGCAGATTTCTCAGTGTTAATTTTTCCAGCTGCACTGTAAAGAGTTCAATTCGTGAAAACCAAATCTACAGTCTTCTAAGCTTGAGCAAATGTGTCAAGTCAAGCTGATAATTAAAACAAAGCTTTAATCGTTTAGAGATCACAGTGCTGTCACATCCTCTTGGAATAGATATCTTTAGTCAATTTCAAGCAGTCTGTCATTTCAGCTTCAAATAGGTTTATGCTCTTACTCAGATATGTGTCTATAAAATTCACAGAAAAACAGAGCACACTCAGAGGTCACAGAGGAACAGACTCCTTTCTGCAGACGAAAAATGGAATGGAAGAGGGCAAGCAGCACTTTGCTCCATGGTATGAGGTTTGTTGTTTACTGGCAGTGTGCTGCTGATGCCCCAGAGGCGGCGAGAGCTCTCTGCACTCTGATGGTATACTGTCAAAATGTCACTGTGCATGTCAGTATAGACATGGATGTGCGTGTGAATGTGAGTGCATGTGTTGTACTTTATATTTGTGAAAGAATAAAGAAGCCTCAAGAGAAGAGGAGAGTAACTGACAAGATGGCAACTGAGAAAAGAGGAGCATCCGTGTGTGTATGTATGTGTGTGTGTGCGCTTAGAGATCTGCAGCAGTCCCTCACTTACCCAATATACTGCAGTGGATGGCTCTGATGAATAACAATCCTACACGTGGGACACGTGTTGTTTTCCTCCAGATATTTCACTAGGCAGCTTCTACAGACTAGATAAACACAGGAGACATATGGTTAGTCTTCAGGCAACACATTTTGAAATCATGCTTTTAAACCAACTTTCAAACATGTAGTTTGTTTTTAGCTGGCTGTTCCATTGACACATGCCTCATTTTTTCCTAAGTAATCCCATTTTTCTGCTGCAGGCCAACAATAACTCTGCATGATTTGAAGAATGATTAACCCAAATATTCAGCACAAAATCAGCATCTCAAATCACTTCCAGCTGCTAAGTGAGCAAACATCACCATTTTATTGCACTGATGGTCATCTGAGAATTTAATTACATATATCCCACAGCTTCTTGCAATGTTACAATGATGAGCTGAAATACTGAACTGCAACAAAATTATGACATGCTTTTGGAATAATTAAATTGTACATAGAAGCATCACAGCAATAATGACAAGTGTTTCTTTGCAATTTCTTTAATGATCGATGGTCATATGTCCTCATAAGAATCTCAGGGTGCAGTTTCACACTCTTAATCTACCCAGAGGTTCCCTCCAACAACTCAATTTGACTGCATTGGGTTCACTGTTGCATAGTCATCTACTAAATTTGTATACCATACAAAAGGCAGCTTGTGTTTTAATTTAAGCTGGTGCATCAAGTTCTTCACATCAAATAGATAAATACACTTTATAATGCAAAAGTGAAGATTAGAACATCAAGTGCACAGCTGTATATGTGCAAACAAGCATGTCAGAACTAGTTAAATGCACCATTGCAGATGGTATGTTTTTCAGGTGTTTAGGGAGCCTCCAAAGTTAAAAAGTGAGTTGGAAAACAAAAGTATCTTGGTCACAGCCATTACAGGCTTTGTATAAGGAGTAGGACATTAAAAACAACTCTAAATGTCACAGGAAGCCAGAGGAGAACAGCTAAAATTTGACTAAAGTGTACATCACCCTGATCTTTCCAGTTTTCTTTACGTCTCTGTGACAATTTGTAAAACCTGACATATAGTCCCAGAGCCTAACATTTGGTCTGTAATCTTATGAACTATAAAAATGCTGCAATCTTCACAACTGACACTGGCATCAACAACTATGGGACTGAACAGTAAGTAAAAAGGAATAAGCCACTAATGATTTTTATTTAAATTGACCTCACCTCTGCAGATCTGTGTGCACAAAATAAACATACAAATCATAAGAATATCACTTCCTCTCTGCAGGCCTGTCATAAATCTTTGTCGCTGACATTTTTATTGAAGTTTCAGGTTTACTGCAGTAGAACTCTGTCAGAACAGCTGCAACAGGGACGTGATATGAATGCCTTTGCCTTGCTTCTCCAAAGGTGGAGCCCGTTTCATGGTGGGAGAGAATCACAGCTCGTCTAGATTCTAGTATGTGCCACAACAGCGAGGGCCCATCTGTGGTGTACAGGGTCCCTCTGGTGGACACCAGCAGTATTACAACATGGTCGATTTCATATAATACTATGCTGCCTGCTCCGATTCCAATTAACAGATTCATTTCAAATGTTCTGTTTCCAACACCTGCTTCATGCTGTAAATATCAGCACAAAGGCTACATTCAGGCTGTATGCCAAAGAGGCCCAAATCATACAGGCGCTGGTCTGATCTGCAACACAACCGCTCTTTGAACAATAATGCAACAAATCTTCAGATCAGTGGTTCTCAACTGGTGGGTTGGGGTGCAAAAGTGGGATGATGACTCGTTCTGAGTGGGTTGCAAAGTGTATGGTTAAAAAAAAATTAGACTGCTTTTATGGGATGTCAGAGTTTTACTTTGGTGCAGTATCTGTTTTATATCATATATTTTGTCATATTTTTCATTTTCTGGATCATTTTGTTCTTTTTATGTTCATTTTGTGGGCTGTTCTCTTCCCATTTTTTTAAATATATATTTGCTTATTTTCTGTTTTGTTGTTTATTTCCTGAATTGTTTTCAGTTTTTTTTTTTTTTTATTGTCCATTTTGGTCGTTTTGTTCATTTTTTTGTATCAGTTGAGAATTTTGTCATGTTCCTGATTATTTTGTCTCTTTGGTAATTCATTTTGGTTTGTTAGACCTCACCTTGTGTTTTTGCAACTTTTTCTTTATTTTCAAGTTTTTTCATGCTGTAGTATTCATTTTATGTTCACTAATTTATATTAAAAAATGTTTGCTTTGATTAAACTGGATAAAAGCGGGTCATGACTTGGAAGACTGGCGGAAAAAGTTCACGACACGTGGAGAAACACTGCTCTACATGAGCAGTCATCGCCAGCATGTTTTTGCAAAGTTGCACCTCTGATGAGGCCATGAGTGAGACTGTTTACATGACCATAAATACAATTACAATAGGCTTCTTGCCTTACACTACGTGTATGGGCTCGGGCCTAATAATTGGGACAAATCAGATAATTGGAATAATCGGATTTGATGCATTTATATGCACTTCAGGAAATTTGATAATTTAAAAACTCTGGTTTACATGCTTCAGTACATTATCAGATTTCTTCAGTGTACGTACACACATGGTGAAGCAAGACTCAAACTTTCTGTCATTTTCAAATCACCCAGTCTTGTCTAATTGACCATGGCGACGCCTACGGTCTTAGCGTTAACGGTCTTAAGCTGTGTCTTAATTCAAGGCCTATAGTCATTGTAGGCTGCATTTGAAGACCATTGACGTCGTAGCTGAGCACGAAGGCTGTCCCATTTCAACAGCACCTTTAAAAAGACGCCAACAAATGCAGCCTTCCTCGGCCAAGTAACGAAGACTGCAACCGGTGGAGCCTTTGCGGTCCACCGCATCCCACAACATCACCGATGGGAGTACTGCTGAAGCGGGGAGCTACGAGAAATACACAAATACAATAGAGCACTTCCAATTCATGTATTAAATTAAAAAGCCAAATAACCACAAACGTGAGCAAAAAATCCTCCATCTCTAAGCAGCAGCTGGTCGGCAACAGGTGCCTATGTCATTACGCAAGGGTAAGAACAGCTGTGCTAATTTACACAAATTGACCAGCCTCCGTGGGCGAGACCATCCCGTTTAACATCTGTTAGGTGTAGTCTTCGCAGCCCACAAAGGCTGCAGCCCTTGAATTGAGAAACAGCTTTAATGTGAGAGCGAACGGGCCTGCTGCTTCGTTCATACTCCATGGGGAGAAAAGGACCGTTGGCTTTCATACAGCGAGCATCTGTCCTTTGTCTTAGCATGATAGGTATTCCTCCACTAATTACTAAAAACTGTCATTTCTGTTTTCGATTTAAGAAAAAAAAATATGCACAGTTGTAAAAGAACAAAATAAATCAGATTAACAGATACACATTCACGAAGACATCGGAGTATTGGGGAAAATCTAGGCATGTTAATCCAATTTGTCATATTCATCTGATTGCCGTTACCTGATACAGTATATCACATTATGCTTTTTACATGATCACTTGAATATTCAGATCACTCCAGAAATCAGACAATGATTGGATTTTAGTCTGAATGTACACGGGCTCAATGTTCTCTTAAGCCTGTTCACGATTACTTCAAACGCTCTGATGACAGTCTGAGGACTGAAAAGTTAGCCAGTCATTAAAGCTTTTAGCACACGCTGAAGTGTACAGAGATCTTTTTCTTTATTTTCATTCTTTGTTGTCCAGTACTTTCGCTCAGGCCTACCCAGGTTGAGTGTTTGTTTCACCTTCCATGCATGCATCCATTTTCTACCCCTTAATCCTCATGGGGGTTGGGGGTGGCTAGAGTCTATCCCAGCTGACTTAGAGCAGGGTACACCCTGGATGAGATATCGAGACAACCAACCATTCACACATGCATTCATACAGTGCCTTGTGAAAGTATTCGGCCCCCTTGAACTTTTCAACCTTTCGCCACATTTCAGGCTTCAAACATAA
>JAQQAE010012169.1:0-13283 GCA_029823295.1 Pseudamia nigra | reverse complement strand
AGAACCATTCAAGGTCACAAACAGCAGGTTCATTTGGTTGTGAGTGTAAAAAGTTGCCTTTAACAGTCAGTCACAATCTGTCCATTTGATGATGACATGATCCAACACACACAACATCTCTGTCCAATGCAGACAGTCCTGTGAAAAAAAAAAAAAACTATAAAAAAAATCTTAGTGGTCAGTGATGTATAACATAACATTTTCAAAGTTTGCTGTTGGTTTGAAAATGTGATTATTTTCTATCATTCTATCATTCAACATTAACATGCTCCAGCAGGTCTGTGTTGATGACTTGCTAAGTCGGGTCAAATACATACACAGTGAAAAACAACCCGTAACATAATAAAAATGTGGACTGAAACCAGACACTTTTATTTATAAGAATATTAAAGTGTCACTATCAAAGGATCCACATGCCGAGTGGCCTATCCTACCATCATATTACACAGGAAAAATGACATGTAGAGTAGAAGAGATGCAAAGTTCTGACAGTGCTGTCATTTATTTATTTTTTACATGATTTGAGGGCAGGAAAACACATGGGTTTCCTCTGGGTACTCCAGTTCCCTTGTGCAGTACAAACACATACTGTACATATAGAACACTACCTGTAGGCATAATGTGAATGATTGTGTTTATGGCAGGCCTGTGATGAACTAGCAACTTGTATAGGATGTAGCCTGTCTTTGGACTAAGTCACCTCCCCTTGTCCTGACCCTCTCAAGAAACAAGCAGAAGAAAATGAATGAATGAGTGACTTGATTTGTAAATCTCTGAAAAGTGGATCTTACATTAAATGAAGACAGATCATGATCTCAGGCAGTGAGATCACTCAGTCCTAGACAAAATACATGTTGGTGAGAGTATGATTACATACACATGACCTTCCTGTGAAAACCAGGTTTCTCCAGATTACCTGCTTTTTATGTACTGGGAAGAAACAGCATTTTTTTTAAATCCTACTGATTGTGCAACTCTGATATAAGCCAGTGCATTTTAACAAGATCATGGAGCCATGAATACAGGAACTGTCTAAAATCAGATGTGAAAAAAACAAACATTTGCAACAAAGCTGCAAATGAGTAAGCCCCAGCCTCCTTTTTAGGATTGTGATATTTAATATGTTGGTCTAGTTGTGTAGTTTTTTTGCTTGTTGTGTGATAAGTTTTGTTGCAGAGCAACAAAATGGGGCACTTTAAGAGGTTAATCTGCCGCAGGTCTGCATCTACTATCATCAGTATGGAGGTTTGGTTACTGTGTTTGTGGATCCTGGATGTCTTTGATGTATGTCAGTGATGTACTGTATAACATAACACTTTCAAAGTTTGCTATTGGTTTAAATATGTGATTATTTTCATTCTATCATTCAACATTAACATCATTCATCATTAACATGCTTCAGCAGGTTTGTGTTGATAACTTGCATTCCACTTGTATAGTCACGTCAAATACATACACAGTGAAAAATAAACCCTAACATAATACTGTAATGAGAATATGTTGTAACAATAGTATGAATCTTACCTGTGCGGAGCAAGTGACAGATTTCGCTCCTGCTGGTGTTGCAAAAATCTCCGCATTCGGGCAGCACGATTCGATCGTTTTGCATTGTCGAGAAATCTGGGTGTGTCAGAGGACAGTATCCGAACAAAATGACCCAAAGTTTGCTATAAAATCAGTAAAGTCTTTGGGATGTTTTCGTTTGTTTTCCATGATGCTGAATGTTTTCAATACAGCTGTGGCTTCTGTTAAGCGCTTCCTGATGACGTACAAACGACGTGATGACGTCTGTACAAGACCAGCCGAGCCTGAGCCCACAGTAATGTGAGCAGAGACACGCTGGGAACTGGAAAGGTGTGAAGTGAGCCCTGGCTCGGCTCGAGCCAAAATGGCCCTAGTGTGAGTACGCCCTAAGGGTTAGAGTTAGGGGTTAGGGTGTATGTATTATCCTAGTTTTTAGTCCTGTATTAAAGCCGTTTCAGTTTGTTGGTGAAATGCAAATGAGCTCCTGCTGACCACACCCATTTCCAGCCATGGAAGACTCCATTCCACATTATCCCAGGATGTCAGGATGGTTTTCATGGTTCTAGTGGCTTATAGTGTGTTCCAGCTGTACTTTGAAGTCAGAATTTCCAGAGCCTAGTCAAAAATTTCAGCTGGAAAGCCCCCTCAACTCGGAATTCCAGTTCAGAAAGTTGGAACAACCTAACATGAATGTCGCTAATTACTGTTGTATGTTTCATATTATGTCAGTCATACACATATTACTGTTCTTTTTTTCCCATTGAATCATTCTGTTTAAGTTTAACAAAAGGCTCCCAAACGATCCCTTCAGATTTAGCTGATATTTTTTGCTCAGTAACTAGAACATATTTAATGAACCTATGTCAAGTCTTACAAAAACTTTTTGAGTTCTAGACTTTTGAAGTATACAGGGATAAGATGAAATTTGAAGCTTCAAGTTCACATCCTTTTTGAGCCATCATAACATTGTATGTGCTATAGGCAGATGAATAAAAATTTCATCTACTTCAACACTTTCAATGTTGACGGGTAAATAAAAGTATTAACTTCATTTTTACAGAATTTTTTTATTTTTTCTGAGTCATAGTCTTTTGACTAAAATGGCATTTATTTTTTGTCATAATATCATCATCTAAATCAATCTAGTTTTAGCCTAGTTTAGTCAACTAAATGTTACAGCAATTTAGTAGACTAAATGTATTGTAAATTAGTCAATGAACTTCTTATATATGATATAATGGATGATGCATTTTTAAAGTTTGCTTTCAATTTCTGAAATCACAATTTTCATGTAAATGAAAGGAAACTGCCATTAACCTATTGTCATCTCAGTTCTTCTGTAACTGTGACATGAATAAGTGAGAAAAACAGTTGTGATATAACACCTACACTTTTTAAAAATTTTCAGAAACTCAGATTAATGAGACAGTAACTTCTTTAATCTGTAACGTTAACTTTACAAGACAACATTGTTGACTCTGACTAGCCTGTAAATGCTGCTTCAGGTTTCTTGTATTCTTCCTGGTAATAATAACTCTACATAGTTTAAAACACATCTTGCTTGCCTCATCATCAAATATGAAATGTTCCCATATTTCTGCTTTTTTTTTCAAACATCAACTTTTTGGGATTTTATGTGTGAATATTAATACTTCCTTCTTCCCGCAGACAGATCCAAACAAACGCATGCTTGTATTCTTATCCACAAAGCTAGGCCCGGATTAGATCTCTTTCCAACTCATCCCGCCTCATCCTCTTTCTGACTGGATCTCATCTCTCAACCTATCCTACCTTTTCCTCCTCCCCTTCCTTTATCTCTACTCCTCCTGCCCCTTCTTCCTCTAATTGGATCTCAACTGTGACCAGCATTTTTGTTTCATTTTTATTTGCGGATGAAAATGTCAATAAATTTAGTCGGAATTTTTACTCTCTCTAATCAGTTTTTATTTAGTTATCACCTTATTGATTGATTGATTGATACTTTATTGATCCCACAAAAAGGGGAAATTCATAAACGGCAGTGAACTGAGCTCGTTGGGGGAAATAGGGGGGGATCCAATAGGGAAAGAGTGTAAAAAAAGCACAGTTTCCAGAATTAGGCTCCATAGGAAGCAAAATTATGGTGACATAGAAAAATAAACTCATATGCACAATTAGTAGACAAGTTATTCACACATTACATTGACAAAACAAAGTCAGAGAGAGTTGGGGTGTGTATGAAATGTGCATATGATCAATGGATGCATTGTGTTGCATCAGTTCTGATACGAAGGTCAAGAATCCTTTCTCAGTGCATGTCATCCAGGTGTTAGGTTCCATGATGGTTACCATGGCGGCACATGTCCATTTGAAAGTTCAGCCCGACCACTTATCAGAGTGTTGGTGAAAGGCAGTGGAAGGGTGAAAAAGCAGAGCCATTCTCCCAGCAGCGTCTCCTCCAAGGGGGGGTTACACACAACCTGTCCAAGGCCATCACAGGGGAGCTGAAACAAAAACAAGATAAGACAGTCACACTTTCAGAGACAGAAAAACAAAATTTAACTCCTCATTAACCTCCAATTTTATATTTTTGGTACCAGACCTCAAAAGTCCATCCTATGAAGAGATCCCAGCACTCCTGTGTTGTAACCTACTCTTCGATTTAACTTAGAAATCGTCGATGTTATGCCACCAGTGCTCTTCTCAACTGCTTGATTTGGAGACAAAGTTTTGCTGGGCTTTGAACAGCTCTCTCCATCTACTTTATCGAAATACCAGGAAGTACCCAAGCCAATCAACAGGAATCCTGTTATCGTGGTTCCAAATAGATGAATGTCCATCACATCCTCAGTGGACAGCATCTTAAAAACACATAAGTCCCTATGCCTCCACGGATCCTCACATGTCCAGCGGCCGCTGTCCTCTGAGGACCCACGGGTTCCCCTCAACCCGTCCTCCTACGTGTCAATTTCATTGAGGTCCAGCTGGTCAATTCCATGTTGCTTTGGGTTTAGGGGGAGACGCTGACAGAGAATGAGCAAAACACACAGGCACAACATAGCAAGCAGGGAAAACTGGGACGGGAGCAGATAGAAAATGTGTCCGCTCTCTCTGGAAGCCGGTAGAAGAAAAAAAATCATCTAGCTATATGACATACAAAATTATGAGTGCTCAAAGATGACAGAAATTTTGAAACCCCAAAACTTCAGCCTAAACCTGTCTAGTTCAAAAGTCTATAACTCAAAAAAGTTTTCTCTGATAAAAGAAATATTTGGTATTAGATTATTACATAGGTTGTAGTTACTGTGCTAAAAAATTTTAACTGAATCGGAAGAGATTGTGCAGGAACTTCTCTCTGAATTTGTCATTTGAATTTCTGGATATTTGTGATGTCACAAATCCAGTCCAGAAATCCAGATGACTTGTTTTAGGTCCAGATATCTGAAAAGGAGCCATGTTTTTCCTCTGAGTGAGAATTGTGATACTTTGACATTATTTTCAGACCTGTTTCAACAATAGATAAATAAATGAAACCTTATTTTTCACAATATGTCTCCTTTAAAAGAAGCAAACATCCTCCAACACAGAGACACAGACAACACCTCCACAAACAAAACAGGAAGTCAGGGCAGTCAGTGGCAGCTCAGGAGCCAAAGGCCACAACAGCTACAGGTGCACCTCATTCTTTACAGCCTGACGGAGATGGATCTCAGCAATTTCTGGTGCTAGCGTTGCACTAAGTTGAATCTAAATAATTCAAGAGCTGAACGATTTTCAAATTGCTTTTATTTTGAGCAGAATACAAAACAGACATTGAAAAAAAACCCTTTCCCCTTTTTTCCGGGAGTATAGAAAGATGTCCTTGTCAGGGAAAACACAGCATGGTAAATGATTTCATACATCTCTTCTTATTTCTGTAATATACAACACACTGTACATTCAAACCATCATAGAATGCAGAGCCATTTTTTAACACTGTGCTTTTATTGCAGCTGTTGTATTCTTTTTTTCAGTTTCAAAGAACGCCGGGCGCCGTTTCGACATTAGTCAGCATTTGCACAGTCCGGAGCTACAACTTCTGTGGAACACATTTACAAAGCGAGCTCTTCCGCACATACCCAACTCCTCCACTTAACAACTCTCCCACTCTGCTTTCTTTTTCTTGTGAATTTTTTTGCAAAGTAAACAAACATCATTTCCAGTGATTCCTCACAATCCTTCCCTCTGCCTCTGTAGCGTGCTTGAGCCCGCCTCGCTGCGCTTGTCAAAAGGAGCTCCTTTAATCGCTCAGTGGCAGCATGTGATGTTCAAGGCCCGCTCCTCCTCCTCCCAGCCATCTCCGCTCTTTATCTGTCAATCACGGGGAACTTGAAAAAATAAAGCCCTGATGCCTTTATTTCAAGAGTTGCCTGATCAATATCATCAATCCATCCACCTCCCCTGCCTACGCCCCCCTACACGTTAGTTCTCTTCATCTCTTTCCCCCCTCATTCTCCTTCTTTACTTCCCTCCCTCTCTCTTTCTCTCTCTCCCTCTCCCTCTCTCTTGCTCTCTCTCTCTCTCTCTCTCGGCTGCTGCAGCTGTATCCATTTCCTCCTGGCAAAAAGGGACTTTATGAATAAATGATACTGAATTGCTGAAGGTTCAGATACTAAATAATGAATTTCACCACCAAAAACACAACAACTTCTCCAATCATAAAATAGCTCTCCCCTTCCATATTGATTGTGCTTGTGCAACCAGATGCAGAGAGCACAGTCTGCATCCGTGCAAGGTAGAAGACCATACAGAGGGGGGAAAATGTATAAAATGATAAGGGATCCACCTGCTTTTTTAGCTCTAGATAGCTGATAAGGGTGGCCAACAGCTGGGTACACTTCCTCTGAGCTGCTCTCTCCGAGTTGGTCTGAGGGAGGCGGAGGAGACGAGGAAAAAAAATCTGAAAACTTTCCTTCACGGGACATTTAAAGTAAGTGCGGTCATCTATTCTGTTCTACAGCAACGGGCATTGGCGGTGTGTCGCTCTGTGTGTGTGTGTGTGTATGTGTGTGTGTGGGTGTGTGTGTGGGTGTGTGTGTGTCTGCTCATCAGTGTGTGTGTGTGAGCTGACTTGAAGCAGAAAGAGTATTGGCTGGTGAGGCCATGTTGTTTTTTTTTCAGGTCATCATCAGTTGAGGTGCAGCTGTAATAGTTGCTCCACCAAGCTGAAATTATATTTTGATTAGTCATCTCATTGTTTCCTACAATAATAATCATAATACTATAATACGAGGTGGAAACAGCTCACGGGGGCATGTAAATAGGAATGTGCCCCAGGGGGTAATGGGGTTATTGTAGGAGACATTTGCAAATATTGGCTCCTATACTTACCTTTGCATGCGCTCTAATGCCTCGTAACACAGTGAGATTACATGTTACAGGCGTGAGGAGGGCAATTCAGCAGGAAAAGTGTGTGTGTGTGCAGGTGTGCGCATGGATTTGAGTGTTTTCTGTATTTGGGAGGACATTTTAGCCACTCCTCGAGGGTAAAAAACGAGTTGTAAAGTTGATTAAGGATGGGTGTTAAGTGTTCAGTTGTGATGAATAAGTGATGGTTAGTGTCAAGTTTTAAGAAAGGCACTATACGACTCAGACTCTATGTGAGCTAGGGGAGGGTTTTGTAAAATTATTATTATTATTTAGGCAGTTGTTTATATTATAATGTGCATTTGATGTTACATTTTTGTATTCTGTGCATATTTAAAAATGGAAAAAAAAATATTAAAAGTAAGTGATTTATGCAGTGTTGAGACATCATAAAAGGTAGAAATCTTAGAGCAAAATGGTGTTCAGGTGTGTTTTGTGCATCATAACAGGGCTGTTACTCAGGATCATTTTCACTGTGTGTTAACTGATGTACTGTGTTCTAAAAAATAGTGCAAATTCTGATTATTTTTTTAATAAGAATTAATTGATTCATTGTTTGGTGTACAGTAAAATGGTACACACTGGTTAAAATACTAAATAAATAAGCTTAGAGGAGATTCATAGGGCTGCAGATGGACTGACTGTTTTACTGTGTATTAATCAATTAATTGTTTGGGCTAAAAATGACAGAAAATGGTAAAAAAAAAAAAAAAAAAAAAGCACGAAAGCACGTTTTTAGGGCTGCAGCTGTATGGACTATTTTCAGGGTTATGAGGGTTTGTTGGACTAGAAGTGTTTCATTGAACCCAAGTTCTTTTTGCTCCTTGCTCATTTTTGTTGGTTTTTAATTCATGATTTTTTTTTTATTTTGGCTTCATTTTCTCCCTTCATGAGTCAGTGTGATTCATTTTGTCGCTTATATTGTTCATTGTTTTCTTTATTTCTTTTCTCTGTTATTTGCTCATTTCTGTTCAGTTTGCAGATTTGCGTTCAATTTATTTCATTTTCTTGATTAGTTATTTTTCTCTCATTTTGTTTCTCAGTTTGTTAATAATTTTGTTCATTTTTGTCAGTTTTTAAATCATTTATTCACTGTTACTCATTTTCTTCATGATTTTCTTCATGTTTGCTCATTTTTGTGATACTTTTGTTCATTTTTGTTGATTGTCATAATTATTTTATTCATTTTTGTGGATTTTCTTCAATAGTACTAATTTTCCTGACTGCTATGCTTGTTACTTATTTTCTCAATCAATTTCTTCAGTTTTGTTTATTTTATTTATTTATTTTATTTGTATTTTTTTCTTTTTGCTCAGATTGTTCCTCTTTTTACTCATTTTTGAACATATTCTTCATTTTTTCATGATTATGTTATTCATTTTTCTCATTTCCTTCCTGAAGTTGTTTTTATGATCATTTCATTTGTTACATTAGTTTTCTTAATCATTTTGTTAATTTATCTTAATCTTCTTGATCATTTTCTTAGTTGCTCATTTGCTTCTTCATTTTCCTGATTATTTTATTCATTTTTGCTCATTTTGTTCATCATTTCTTTATTTTGTTGATAATTTTGTTCATTTTCTCAATCGTTTTCTTCACTTTTGTTCATTTTCCTGCTTATTTTATTTATTTTTGCTCCTTTTACCCCTTATTTTGTATATTTTCTTGATCATTGTGTTCATCCCTGTTGATATTCTTCATGGTTTTATCCAGTTTGGTTGATTTTACTCCTCATTTTGGTCATTTTCTTATTCATTTCAGTTCACTTTTGTGATTATTTTTTTTATTTTAGCTCCCCTCATAGTAAAAGCACAAATTCACCAAAAGATGAAATGGCCAACTTTCAAAATTTCCAGTTGATGATGGAATCAGAGAAACCAGAGTTGCTTTTCTTTAAATAGATGCATATAAGATCAATGATCAGCACAATTATTACCAATTAATCACTGCAGCTCTATATAATCCTAATAAAATAATAAAAAACACAGATAAACATGTTTATCTGCTCCTTTTTTATTTCTGTTTTTATCTGCATGCATATATCTCCCATTACATTCATGTGTCCTGTTATTCTGGATTATTACGTATTGATTTATTCCACTCATTCTATGTATTATTCAGAGAAATGCAGACGCTGGTATGTTATACTGTATGGAGCCTCATAGTAATGCAGCCAGTCACTGTGCTCAGGGATAAATAATTGATATCTCAATGAATATGCAAATGAAGAAGACAGTGTGAATAGGGGAGGAAGAGACGTGTTCCTATGGCTCACACAGCTAAACAAAAGGCCCGTGTGATTTCTGTCGCGCAATTAAGAAATATTACAGCCGCCATGTTGGGACCGCCACCGTTTAGAGTTGTTCTGGGTCCTGTGTTCACATTGCCTCGTTCTTTCAGAGACGCCTTTGAAGTAATTGTGTTCTGTATTTCCCCAGACAGAGTTTTTATTTTACATGGTGAGATACAGTTTAACTCGGCAGACTGCGATTCAGGGTATGCAGTGGGAACATGTTTTAATGAAGCATGCTGTACTAGTCGTAGACCGATTTGCGTTGTATTCACAAATGTGCAATTCATTCCAATGGCAGGTGATGTAGAGGACGTTATGTAGGTTTTAAGTTTGGTTTCGGTCATTGTTGGTTTTTCTGAATATGTTTTGTTCATATTTGCTTACTCTTTGCTCATTTTGTACGTTTTTTATTATTTTGATCCATTTCTTGCTCATTTTGTTTGTTTTTGCTCATGTTGCTCATGTTGTTGTTCATGTTGTTGCTCATTTTGTATATTTTTTTGTTATTTTGTTCATTTTTGTTCATTTTATACATTTCTCTTGATAATTTAGGAAATGTATAATATTTTTTATTATTTTGTTCAATTTTGTTGATGATTTTGTTCTCTTTTTCTCATTTTTATTCTTTTTCTTATTTTGGTAAAGGTTAGGGATAAGGTAAGGGTTATCTTGATTATTTTGTAGATTTCTGGTGTTTTTTTAATACTTCGTTGTACATTTTTTTCATATTTGTGTTTTTTTTTTTGGCCAACAGTACATTTGGAGATTATGTGCCTTGCTTTGTTTGCATTGATTCATTTCTGACATTTTCAATTAATATTTCTTTCTGTTGTTTTTCATTTCATTTGGTGAATTTTTTTATTTTATTCATTTTTTTTGTCCATTTGATTCATTTTGCTGCTCATTTTTTTTTCATCCTCTTGATTACTTTGGAAACCTGTGTTGGTTTCATTTTTTTTGATATGTTTATTTTTGTTAAATTTTTTGCTTGTTTTTTTACCATGTTTGCTTATTTTGGTACTCATTTTGTCAATTATGCACCTTTAAAATTATTTTGCTAATTTTTTTTATCATCTCTTCATTTCGGTTCATCGTGTTGTTCATCCCTACTTTGTTGTTGTTGGTTTTACTTAGTTCATTACTTTATCACCTGTGTTTGAAAACAGGAAAGAAAACACAAGCCTATATATTCATGTTACATACAGTGTAAAGTTTAGGTGTACAGATCCGTTCGTCTGTCTTTTTTTCACACATATGTCATCTCACATCGCTCTTCCTGCTCTGCGTCAGCCTTGTAACCTACAAACCGATGGAGACGAGAGCCGTGCAGCAAGAGTGTAACAACCTTTCAGCGGCCGACTCTGAGAGAAAAATTAAAATTTGATGTTAATCAAGCCGACCCAGAGCTGGAGATGACAGGCGCTTTCTACTCTACTTACCCCAGTCTCTTTCTATTTGGCATCATGGCTGAGCCTCAACTTGAATTTCCCCTTTTTAGCCCCATCAAATGGAACTTGCCAATCACTCATTGGGTGTTTTAGCAGCATTTATGGTTCTGGCCAAAGTGCAAGACTGTGACTGATTCTGTCCCTGTGAATTATTTAACTGATTAATGTGAAAAGCTGTGAGGGGAAAAAAGTGCAAGCTGTGGATTTTGTAAGCTACCAACAGGGAAAATGTAAAATTTGTTTCAGTTTCAGTACATAGTACTGTATGTAGATTATTAAAAAACACTCGAGGTCCTTTATCGTCAGATACAGCACATAGGTGTAGATTTCAGCAGAAATGGGGTGACTGGTCCCCATCATGTTAGTAAAATGTGCCCTAATAATTTTAATTCATGGCATTTTTGCTTTTTTAAAAGCACTTCTGTACCAATTATGTGATTTACTGAGTCATTTGTGTTTGCTCTTGAATATTTTGTTCATTTTGTCCTTTTCTCATTCATTTTCTGGTTAATTTTTATCCATTGTTGCACTTTTTTGCTCATTTTTTCTTCATGTTTTTGATTATATTGTTCATATTTTTGGATTTTTGTTGGTTTTCTAAAATATTTTGTTCTTTGTGTTGTTCAGTTTTAGGTTGATTTTTGTTCATTGGTGCATTATTCTATTCTGTTTCTTGATAATTTTGTACTTTATTGTGATTTGAAAATTTAGTTTATTTTGTTTTATTCCTGTTGGTTTTCTTTAATATTTTGTTCATTGTTTTATAAATGTTTCTCTTCATTTTTGTTCATTGTTACACTACAGTGGTGCCCTGGGAAACGAACGTTTCTGCTAACAAAATTTTTGGGTAAAGAATAAAACCATTGGCCGAATTGTGTTCCCGGCTAACAAAATTGATTCGGGTTACAAATTTCGTATTGTGGAAAAGATTCAGGTCACGACTTAATAAATTCGGGTTATGAAATTAAGTCTATTGAACACGATAGACTTAACTTCTGGGTCTATCTCATCCGAGGTAAACATCAACGTGAACGCCACACTGTATATTTGCCTTTTCTCACCTAAAATATTCATTTTATGTTTTTTGTCATGGGACCTAAGAAAAATGGCTGTCTCTGGCTCATCCTCCTCCAGTAAGTGTCTTTATAAATCAGTAAATGTGCACATACAGGTGTGTAATACATACTTTATATAGGCGCTTTCATGGGTCCAGAACGGATTCATTGGTTTTACATGTTTTCCTATGGAAAAACTCGCTCGGGCTAATGAATGATTTGCCCAAAGAACGTGACGCCGGAACGGATTAAATTTGTTAGCCAGGGCACCGCTGTATTTTGTTCAATTTTGTGATTGTTTTGCACATTTACTGGGATTGACATTATTATTTTGTAAGTTCTTGTTCATTTTGGTTGTTTTTTTTAAACATTTTGCTCATTTTTGGTAATTTTTGCTATTGTTATTTTCAGTTTTTATTCAATTACTTTTTTCAATTTTAGGTTTATTTTTGGTCAGTGTTGCATTGTGTTCTTTGTTTTTTTAACTTTCACTTGGAAACATCATTATTTTTATTTTTTGTTCATTTCTTATTATTTTTGTTCATTTTTGTATCTTTTTTTCATAATTTTAAACATTTTTGGTAGTTTGGTCATTTAGTTTATTTGTACACTTTTGTTCTTTATTCTGTTATTTTTAAGTTTACTTGTGTTTATTGTTGCATTAATTTGTTCACATTTTAAATTTATTTTCTTGAATATATTGAATATTTTAGTCAGTTCAGTTATTATTTTCTTTATTTTATTTTATTATTATATTATTATTTTCTATTTTTGCTACATTGTTTATTTTTGTTTATTGTGTGATTTGTGTATTTATTTATTTATTACATTTCCAGTTTGATACATGTTATTCCATATTTTGTCTCTCTCTTGAATAATATTTAATGTTTTGTTCTTTTTATTTCTCATTTTGTTCTAGTTTGTTAAACTTTTTTTGTTCATTTTTGATCATTTTATTCTGGTAATTTTCTTAATCATTTTTTACATTTTTGATGAAATTTCTTCATCATGTAGATCATTTTTGTTCATTTTTGTTGCTTTTCTCTAATATTTTCTTCCTTTTTTGTCATTTTGGCATTCAGTATGTTAATTTTTTGACCATTTGCTCATTTTTTTATGATTGTTTTTCCCTTTTTTATTCCTTTCAGAAACTGAAAAGGCCTAAATTAACACACTAGCAGTTCACCAGAAGCAGAAGGTAGTGTCTGATGTTCAGAATCTTTTAGGAAGACATGGTTTATGTTACCCGGACACTATTATGCACGTAGAAAACACATTTCCCTTATTTCAGCGAACTACAAAATATATCAAACCTATAAATCTTGCATCTTGATCCACCAGATATTTCACTTTATTTCCGGAATATAGGGTCAGCCCCTCCCCCTTGCCCTCATGCACACACATGCTCATATCCCCCCCGGGGACCTGGCTCTCAGACAGGAGTCACAAGGTTGAGTTGGTCATTATGGAGGTCCTTGACAAAGGCTCAACACAAACTTACGATCCCTAACATCGGCCTCATGCATTCCCCAGTGAGTGATACATGGAAACAAAACGTGTGTGTGTGTGTGTGGGTGT
>JAQQAE010012168.1:0-13283 GCA_029823295.1 Pseudamia nigra | reverse complement strand
GCAGGGTTCTCTATAAGGAGTGTGTGTGTGTGTGTGTGGGGGGGGGGGGTGATTGAACAAATAGATTTTCCATGAGCCCAGTTGAGTTGTTTCCAGACTGATATAAATTCAGCGTCTCTTCAGGACCCGAACTTCATTTGAACCCCAAAAATTTTATTATAACCTGCCATTATGTCTCAATTTTTTTTACCTGTAAATGAACCCACTTGTTACAGTTGTATACACAGATGTGTAGGATTGCAGATTGAGCTTCATATTGTTCATTTGGAATTTATGTTGTGAAAGCCAGTAAACAGTACATTGAACAAAAAAGAAGCAAAATCAGTCAACAAAGTGAACAACAGTTTAAAAAAAAAAGTGAAAACAACCAAGAAATTAAATGAATAAGAAAGTGGACATGATGAAAATGATCAACACAAGTGGAGCCAAATTATGAGCAAGAGAAAAATGCAGACAAATAAAAGTTAATTAAATAATCAAGAAAATTAATGAAAAAGTTCCAAAATAATCGTCGAGAGGAACATAAATGAATAGAAAATAAAAAACAATTATATGCAGTATTCACATAAGATTATGAACAAATTGGAGAAAATAATTAAAATTAACAAAAATGAAACTTTATTGACAAGATGGACAGAAATGAACTAAGAATGAGCAACATTACTGGTGAAAGAACAAAAGTGTGCAAAACAAGGGAGTAAACAAAAAATGAAGAAAATAACAATGATGAAGAAAATGAACAAGAAATGTCAACTTATCTACAGTGTGAACAAGAACATGGATCACAGCTACCAGTAGTACAACAAAAATGTGCAAAATTATCAAGAAAATGAACAACAAATGTCAAAATATTCTACAACATGAAGAAAATCAGTATAAATGAAAAAAAATCATAATATAAGAACAAAAATTGACACAATACTGTATTCAAGAAATTGTACACAATCAAGACAAGCAAAAAATATCAAAATAAGCCACAAAATGAACAAAAATAACCAGAACACAAACGCAGTTATGAATTACAGAACAAGAATGTGTAAATCTTAAATAAAATGAAAAAAAAAACAACAAAAAACCAAGTGTGGTTGTTTTGATCGGACAGTTAACGTCTGTGTGTTCGTATGCAGCTGTTTTCCATCACACTTGTCTCTGTCTGCAGATGTTCTAGGGTTCTACTCTGGGGAGTGTAATTTGGCTGGAGAGAGGAGTTTTCTCGGAACCGAGGTTTCTCGGGCCAAGTCGGGGTGATTGTGGAGTGGAATGTCTAAAGAAGAGGGAGTATTGGTGCAAGCGGACTATCCGATATGAAAAGAACATCTGTGGTTGTGTCTATAAAGGCCCGGGAATAGAAGGGGGGCTGCTTCTGACCTTGGCTTTGCTATGTGGTGTGATGTTGTATGGAGGGGGGGGGGCTTTTGTGACTTGTTTTGCATTCCTGTTGTAATAAACACTGTTTTCTGTGAACCCTAACTTCTGAGTATTCAGTGTTCTTCTCTTGAGAGTGGTATCACTTTTGAGTTTAACACTGCAACACAAGATAAGCCAGAAAATGTACAAAAGCTGATATTTTAGGGGACCAAAATATGTAAAAGCAGCCATGTATTGTTTTGCCTCATTTATGCCTGTATATCCAAATCTAATAAAACCAGTAGACCTGATTTCCATCCTTTCTATTCATATCGACTCCATCGGCTGCCATAGGGTTCAACATAATCAAAAATAATAAGTAAATAAGGAACAAAAGTAATGTACAAAATAACCCAGTATTAACTAAGTAATGCACAAAATGAACCACAATTGACAAAAACATAAAAAACAATATTGCACCAAAATGAACAAAAGATGATCAATATTATCCATAATATCAATAAAATAACACATGAACAAGTTATTCAAGAAAATGTATAAAAACAAAATGCATTTACAGAAAGGTATGAACAAAAATGAACAAAATCTAGAGGAAACGAACAAAAAAAATGTCCAGAACATTTTCAAGATTATGAAAAACAACAAAATGAACACAATAATGAAGAAAATAAACAAAAACAACAAGGAAACGGTGCAAAAATGACCAAAAGTATAAGCTAAACAACCAAAATGTGCAAAAACCGCCCATGAATAAAATGAATAAAAATAAAACAAAAAATCAAAGAAAATCACCAACAGCATTCCACAAGATGAACAAAAACGAACGAAAGAAAACAACAGAACAAAAATGTGCAAAACCATGACGAAAATATAAAAGGCTGCAAGTGTGAGACAACCCTGCCCTGCGCTGCCTCATTATGCGCCTATGTGCCCAAGTCTAATAAACCATAAAGCCATATAAACCAGCTATGCATTTGCCCCTTCGGTTCTTTCTTGATTTCATTTGTCGACATCCACATCCCCTGCATCGGGTGCCGTAGAGTTCACTGTGCATGAATAAATGATGCTGGCTGCCTGGGAGAGAGACGCTGGCAGCCGCCGCATCTGTCTTTGCACACAAATGCTCTCTGTGAAGCTCCGAGCGCACCGATTACCATTCCGCGCACAGCACCTCTGGTCAGAAATGGAGCCGGGTCGGTGGCTGCTGACAGTAGTCCGGGGGCAGAAGGGGGGGATATATTATGGCACCAACCTTTCAGTCAATCTGGATTAACTCGCACTGAGCCCTGCTGCGTCGCCAGGAAAAGGGAAAAAAAACCAGCTCACTGTGAAAGCGATAGGAACATCTGGCTGGATTCTGCACAGGCAGCAGCAGCAGATATTAAAGCAGCCTGTCGCTACAAAGGCGTTTTCTCTTCTGGAGGTGCATCCATACAGGCGGATGCGCAGTAGAGGCGATTCCCGCACAGCTGCAGCCTCAAAGCAACACTCGCTGGGACCTTCGTTCGACTGTATTTTCTGCACGGAAAGGAGACGCGAAGGGGGGGCGTTTATTCGGCGTGAAAACAGACGCAAAAGCAAATAGGAGTCGCCCTGGATCTATGGTTATGGATTTCTTGAAGGGCATCCGTGGTTTTGCAGGCCGGCACATGCTGTAAGAGCCAAGACGCGCGTTTCGGGACACCTGAATTATCTCCGAGAGGCACCCATCGGTCCCATTTTAGGTAAAGCTCCCAGCGTGTGCGTGCTCTCAGCCCTCCCGGGAGACAAAATGCTCAAACCCACCCTGGCTTGATGCCTTATCTGCAAGGTAAATTCAATATTTTTCATTCTAAGCTGAATTCTAGCCTGTGAACTCTTTTGGGGGAACTGTCTTTCAGTGTTGACTTGGAGTAGTTCTCAAAGGACCCTCCAGATTTCCCTTGTGACAGGGGTTGTGGCTGGAACCCATCAGCCCAGGACCTGCACCGCAAGGTCAAAAAACCTCCTCATTTGCCAAGGAACGCTGTCAGATGGCAATTTTATTTTTAGTATCCACTTGGCTGCATTCTCTGCTGCCCCCCCCCCCACCACCACACACACAGGTGAAACTGAGAACCATGCCTCGTGCTCGCTCTCCTGCAGGATGCGACTGGTTTAGATGTGAAATATTTGTATTTGATTGTGTTTTTTATCTGCCCAGAGGATCCAGTGATGGGCAGTCTGTGGGTGTAGTATAATGTCTGTGCTTACAGTACACATCAGTCTTGAAGGTGTGGGCAGTCTAAATAAGGCTATGAAATCAAATGGATAACTGGTTAAGAGTGAGGGGATGGGAGGATGTTGCCAGGTGACTGATGAAGACAGGTGGAAGATCTGGGCCCTGTCTTTGAACCGAAGAGGTGTAATTGCCTTCTCTTATGTCGAGTGTTAGTTATCACATACAGTATCTTATTATTCATGAGAGCCCCAGGCACCATTGTAGCTGCTACACCAGTGAAACCAGGCCCACGCCTCATTTTGCTGCTTCTATTTGCTCTTACTGTTATGCTAATGAACTCACTGGTGATATAGGAGAGCACAAATGAAACATGGAAGTTCTTTTTTTCCGAGGCTGCACACTTCTGCAGTCCAGCTGCACATCCACTGACCCAAATTTTGCCTCAGATTTCGTTTTTGCACAAGAAGGGATTATTTGAAGCATTCATGAACATGCATCGATACACACCTGGGCCACATGCTGTGTTTGTGTGCATGTATATAAATTATCAGAGCAGCTTTTGATTCCACAACGCTTTAAGAAGAGATGAAACTGTACATTGGCCATTTTGTTGCTACTAGAGGTGGAGAATACAATATCCCAAGGGGCATTGAAAGAGGAAAAATGAGTCTATGGCTGATCATGGCTTTCCTTGTTCCCATGTTTCCACAGTACATGAAAGATCACACACAGAATTTTCACAGCAAGGTGGAGATATTTTCCCCCTATACATCCTGAAATTTAACTGAAGCCATATTGCTATTCAGAGGTGGGGTTCAAGGATTCTGCATTCCTCTTCCTGGAAGAAAATCCCAGGTCATAAGCCTCACACATCAGGGCATGTCACCACTGTGGAGGAATTAAGACCCAAAGTCAGTGATCAGCATCTAAATTTGGTTGGCTCACTTTGATGCCCACTGAAAGACAGCAGCAAATAAAATGTGGACATTTTCTTCCCTGTGTTTGCTGTGTGATGCACTGATAAGGTAACTCTATATTTTCTCTGGTAGGGTGTGAAGGAAAACACTTGGAATTAAAAGAGGGAGTTGTAAATGCTGATGAACAGCACTTCTATTGATGCAATGGGGTCTGCTTAGTATGCTATCCCCCGCCACACATGAACACACACACGAAATCACACCGACACACAAGCTTGTCTGGCTGAGAAGAAAAAAAATAAACTACATCCGAGTTCCCATCAAGTCATTTAGGTTTTTCATATGCGCAAGACTGCAAAACAGTAATTACACACTCACTTCAAACACTGAATCAATGCGAAATTAGCTGAGTCTACAGTCTCTATTCATGTCATCAATATAGTGTCATAAGTGGTTCAGTGAGTCTGCTCTGGCCTGTTCCCACAACCACACTCGTTATCCAAACCTCATCGATGGAGGCTCTTCGGTCCACACTGGACTCTTTGTTCTAAATATTAATAGGTAATCTGAAAATGAGACACTGATTACATCTCACCCAAAGCTGACGTTTTCTGTGTTGCCATGGCATCAAGGCTGTCACCCAAGAGCTATCGCATTCTAACACTGGCAGACTCTGTAGAAGAGGGTGTCACAGCACATACCCACGTTCACAAACACAGATGTGTTGGTTAGACGGCCATAACGGCATCAGTGTTTGTTCAGGATGTTTGGACTCGAGCTACACGGGCATTTATCTGACAAAATAGAATTTCTACCAGCTCACTCAAAATATGATCCACTTCAGCAAATGCAGCAGCTCCATTTGGTCTCATAAAGCAGGCAGGCTGAGAACTTGTTTCACTGCTTTGTCGATACCATTTTACCATCATGTTGCAGCATCAGTTTACCTCCTTGACACAACAGTGCTTATTCTGGGCTGCAGCAGGTGTCCAGTTGTTTCTCCCTGAGTAACCCAGGTGAGACACTGCTGTGGCGCTGCCTTGTGCCATTATTTCGACCTGCATGGAGAGACACCAAGTAGACATCATCTCATTAACTTCCTCGATCAGGGCTCCTTTCCCTGAATCCCTGCCCACATGGATTGCAGAGGCTTTCTCACATGAGCTCCAGCATAAGTTAGACCATCTGAAAACGTATCCCCGTGACCTCAACGGCCGATTGGCATGCCGCATGCTACATAAGGCATTTCTTGGCAAATGCTGCCCCAGGGACACCATAGATATCCTCTCCTGCAGCATACTGCTGCTGTGCATGAATGTCTGTCTCCATAGATGAGGGTTGCTGTGTTGTGAGCTACGTCTATTAGGCACAAATCCACCCACTGGTGTACGTGTGTGGGTGTGTGCTGTCAGTCTGTTCTGTTCTCTGAGGGTGAAAAGACCTGCTCAGAGGTAGTAAATGAACATTTGATTGACTAAGAAGGAGATTATCTTTAATGCATCAGTAGATTATCTGTTTCTTGTTTATTTGCGTTCCTCCCAAGTCACCTCGCTATAATGAACAGGCCAACACAGAAGATAATGATTTTCTGGGGGGGTGTGACATTTAAAGATGAAGTAGATGATTGATGAATGCATTGATTGATTATCTACTTATTTGTACATGTACCTGATGCAACCTGTTATACAAATCTCAGTAGAGCAGGCATAATTAAATGCAAATTAGGTAGACAGAAACAGATATCTCCTGCCCTGTCTCGGCAGCGAGGGGCTGTCCCTTTGTCCTCACAGAATGAATTTTGTAGGGATTACCGTTGCAACCATTCTGTTCACGTTTGGCTGAGTTTTCAGCGGTGAAAAAAGCCCAATCTCCACAGAGTGAATCGATATCATGTCTTCAGCGCTATTCAAGTCTGGAAGTAGCAGGTCCTCTCTGCCTCATTGCACATCCAGAGGCCGTGCCATTCAAAGTCAGAGCAGAAGGTGGTAGGCACACCGGCACATACGCTTTTCTGTGCCCCCACGTTTTGTACGCTCACCTTACATGATGCACATGCACAACTTGAAAAATAAAACTTTTGATGTAGGCACTTGGATTGCAGTACACGTACTGTAGCTTTGCAGCAATGAAGTCATCTGCCATGGTTTAAGGGGAGCCATGACAACTTTTAATAATGACTCCACAGTCCATTTCACCAGCTTCAGACTCATTACACTGCTGCACTTATGACTAAAACCCACACCAAAGCTCATACAGAGCTCTTGTAAAGTTGTCCTTTGTGGAAAATAGGCCAGAAAAGACATTGATTCATTGCTGCCTGATCAGCAGTATTCATGAAAATGCCATGCCCAGCATGCTCCCTCCAATGATATCATTCCTCCCTTTCGCTATTATGGGCTACTTCAAGGCGACCTCTTTCCTGCCACCTTTTCAGAACATTTTATCCAGCTGTCAAAATGCAACTGTTGCCGCTGGATGCCACGGGCTCCCTTCACTCCATTCCCATGCCCCCACATGTCAACATGTCACTTCCATCCTGTCTGATGTTTCTTTACTCTATGACATTTTGTGATACTCACTCTGTCAAGGTTATTACACCTTGCATTCTGTGTCAACGCTCTGGTGCAACAGAAGCTTTTGAAGCATGAAGGTTTTCACTCCGCAGGCTTCGTGCTGAGATTTTTATGCACACTCTCCAAGACCCTCCGTCGACAATGGGGGCATTACCAGAAAACCACAGAAAGCTATAATGATAAATCAGCCATTCTCCTCAGTATTTAAAGGTTAGCCTTGGGATTTTTACTACAGTTGTGGGATTGAATCTCTTGTTCTCTGTACTTGATTGGATTGGTGTTCCTTTCTGTGTGCTGTAACGGGACACCCACAGAACTAAATTTTGCACGTTCAAATGAAACGGCACTAAATTTCAATTCTAAATATACTCGTAGCTAATGTCGCTTGGCTCACAGATGTTGTACGGTGCACCTGCGGAGCTGTGATCTCCACTTTCTTCGTTTTATGACATGTTATAGCCCTGACAAGGTCTCAGTATTCATCAAATGGATCCCTCCTCATCCCCTGTCTCAGCTGTGTCATAAGTAAGAGTAGCAACACAGAGAGCAGAGAGAAAATCAATAGCAAGGCATAGCACATCCTCACCGAGGCACTGGGCCCAATCATCCCTTCCTATTGGTGATATGATCCAGGGGGATATCAGTCTAATTTTGATGAGGCCCTGCACTGTTGGTCTAGACTTTCATCCCTGTGTACACAAACATGAAAGGACTCGCATTATCATATCAAGAAGTACCATGAGGAAGCATGGGCTATGAAGGAGAGCTGTCAGAGCAATCATACAAGATTAGTGGAAATATTTCACTCTCAAATCTGGAGGTGACTAATTAGTCTCATGTCTAGTTGCTCAGTATTTATTGTTTGTTGAAGTGTTCAGCTTTCTTAGCTTACTGCTTCTGAATTTGGACTTAGCTGTTTGCTGGCTTATTATTTTGAATCTGGTGGAAAAGCTTTAACTTTTCAAAGCTGAATCGTTGTTCCATTTCAAAGGGGGATTTTGCACTGCATGCGTGATTACCCAGCTACAAAAATTAGTTTGATAGAGATTATACAAATCACAAAGGCAGGGTTTTATACTTTGAGTTCTGTATCTAGTTTGTAAACAGTGTGTCTTTCTCTTCCTCTCTCCTCTCCCTGATCCTGTTTAGGTGTATTAACCTGACTGAGAAGCCAAATGGAGTCTCTCCTGGTTTATCTGATAGTCCTTGGTGTGGCTGTGAAGGCACACAAAGTGCAGATCTGCCCCAAACGCTGTGTCTGCCAAGTGCTGAACCCCAACTTGGCAACACTGTGTGACAAAAAGGGGCTGCTCTTTGTGCCTCCAAACATTGACAGACATACAGTGGAGATGCGTTTAGGGGATAACTTTGTAACCGGCATCAAACGCAAAGACTTCGCTAACATGACCAAGCTGGTAGACCTGACCTTGTCACGGAATACTATCGGCTCCATCGCGCCTCATGCCTTCAAAGACCTGGAAAACCTACGGGCTCTTCACCTTGACAGCAACCGGCTAACCCGCATCACCAACGATACCTTCAGTGGCATGTCCAAGCTGCACCACCTCATCCTCAACAACAACCAGCTCACACATGTCCAGATTGGAGCTTTCAATGACCTGACAGCACTTGAAGAGCTGGATCTGTCCTACAACAACCTTGAAAGTGTCCCATGGGTGGCCATCCAGAGAATGTCCAACCTGCACACCCTCAATTTGGACCACAACATGCTTAGCTACATCCCAGAGGGCACCTTCTCTGGTTTACAGAAGCTCAAAAGGCTGGATGTGACCTCCAACAAGCTCCAGAAGCTTCCTCCAGACCCTGTTTTCCAAAGAGCAGGGGTCTTGGCCACTTCAGGAATAATGAGTGCTACATCATTTGCCCTGAGCTTTGGAGGGAACCCACTGAGATGTAACTGTGAGCTGCTGTGGCTGCGGAGATTACGGAGGGAGGATGATCTGGAGACGTGCGCTTCTCCTCAACACCTTGCCGGACGTTATTTCTGGACTGTTTCAGAGGAAGAGTTCCTGTGTGAGCCTCCTCTCATCACCAGACACTCTCAGGTATAACCTCTGAACATGGATATAACACTTGCTCCGACTCCGTTGTCTGAGCCAGACACTCCATTCCACCCCAGTTAATACAAGCTGGCACTTGGTACTTCCTTTGACTGTCACACCAAATTTTAGCTTTGCAAGCCAGAGGAGCCTTACAAGACTTGTGGGACTCATCTGGCCTGCACAGCTAACGGAATATTGCAAAATATATAGGATTTACTTAAAAATCTATTCAAATGGTGGCCTGTGGAGACTTTTAGAGACGTTTGTGAACAGGGTTTTCAGTTATCATTTTAATATACCGGTACGCTGATTCCAGGTTTATGATGGATCTGGAGTGAAGCTCTTATTACACAGTGAACACTTACAGTGATTTATCCCTTGATTCATGCATCCAAACAAAATTATCTGATCAAATCCTTGCCAAATAACTACAGCTATATCATCTCATTTAGATTCAGCAGACCTCTTTTGCATAATTGGAGAGAAAATTATTTTTATGTGGACTGCAGCATATACACTGCAGTGTGCTGTCATACTGATTATCTTGTTTTCATTGTCAAGCTAATTCAATATGATGACAATGATAAATTCTTTATTGTATTTACAAGTGGGATTCATCAATAATGACATTAAGTACAGTTATTCAAAGTGTCATAAACAACACAAAACATTACAAATATTGCTGTTAACGCAAAGTGTTTTTGTCTTTTGAAGAAATGCATTGTTGAAACAGCGTGACTTTGTATTTAACACATACTAAAATCATAGAACTCATGCTTTGGCTGTTTCTGTTTCAGGAGTTGCGAGCTCTGGAGGGTCAGAGTGTAACCTTGCGCTGTAAGGCCAGGGGTGACCCTGACCCGATTATCCACTGGATCGCCCCCGACGGTCGCCTTATGTCCAACTCCTCCAGGGCTGTCGTCCACACTGATGGCACCTTGGACATCCTCATCAGCACCGTCAAGGACTCTGGTGTGTTCCGTTTGGGTTGTTGACTGAACAAAATTAGCTGTTTGCCTGTGTACACACAAGCCTGTGGGGGTGAAGTGTTTGTCTACACCAGGTGATAAAGTTTACAGTGTGCAGGAGTCAGGCGACACAGGGATTAATGTCACTGTGGAATCAAAAACTTTTTCACCTTCAGGTTTACTATAATAGGCCAATAATGTCAGGAGTGATTTACATCCTATGTAAATGGTGTTTTATTATCACACATTAGTTCATTACACATTTGAAATAAATATAGTGACAATGAAAATGTAGGCTAGTTGATGTTCAAATTCCAATTTAGTTTGTACAGGAATGTTTTGTGTCATATGTGCATGTATTTCCTGTGTGAAAATTCACTTTATGGAGTTGTTCAGCTGCATATGTATCTGGAGGCTAATTTCTAGGGCAGCTGAATTAAATTAACTGCATTTGCAATATGAGCCTGTGCTTATATGTCAGTGCAAACTGAAGCATTTTGAAGGTCCACATTATTTAAGATGGTCTAATTTTAGAAATAGGAAAAACACAATTTCTGTTATAAGGTGACATTTAGGATTTAGTGACACTGAGGAGAGGGCGCTACTACCTGACACATGCAAAATGAAAGTTGCTATGACTTTTGAAGTTTTTGTGTTGACATGCTGCTTTAATTGGTGCACATTTCAAAATGAGTAATCCGTATTTTCTTGAAACCCAGGCAAGCGGAGAAGTCAAATTCTAATGCCACTTGCACTAACAGCGGTGTGATCTTTTTGTCAAACAGTGCAGCCATAGTTTCAGATTGTGGTGATAAAATGTTTCCTTAGAAGTACACACAGTCTAAAGGTCTATCTTCGCATCATAAATGCAAACTAAAAAAAAAATCTCACAACACTTGTTTATTAATGCTGCAGTATCATTTATTAATATTCAAGATCACCAGTGTTACTGCAGCTATAAAAACAAAACTTGACCATGAGCCATAAAATCCACACGATACAATAACATCATAAAATAAACATGACAATCACAAGCTCCACAGAATAACATGACGTCATTTATCAGAACAGTCTGTAACCATGACTTTAGCTATTTTATTATTTACAGATTCCTTTACCATTTAAAGTAGTAATGTGCATACCACCCACCCAATTAAAATGTATCATTTTCATTGTGTAAGTTTCATGTACTTGCATTTCCCATTTCAGGTCACTCTTATCACCACGTGAATAGAAGCTCACATTTCATTTGATTCATGCTTGAAATGATCAGGTATAAGGGTTAGGGTTTAGCATTTAGGGTAAATTTAGATTTTTTTTTATCTGCAAGTTAAACACAGAAACTAATATATGGTCCCTTTTGAATGAAGTCTAATACCTGTGGTTTGGCTTTATGCTTTTAAAACCCTGAAAATGAAAAGGGTGGATGTTAAAAGGTTAAAAACAGAAAAACCAACTCCTTATTACCCCTTTTTTGTAACTCATTATTTCTAAATGTTGTCAGTCTCACTCACACAGACAGAAAGACCCTCCACAGCCATAGACAACCAAAGTTTGTTTGATATTATTTAATTAAATCCTCATTCAAGAGACACTGTGTCAGATGTGCATACAAGGTGTGTGTTTTTGATTCCTTACAGTCCCCACTACAGCCTCACAGGCCTGTATGAGCTGTTATACTTGGTCAATAACGTAAGTAATGTGTTTTCTAGGCTCCTTCACATGTGTAGCCTCAAATCCTGCCGGCGAGGCTCAGCAGATGGTTGATCTGGTCATCGCTAAACTTCCTCATATCACCAATAACACAATCGCAGAGCAGGAACCCGACCCTGGATCATCAGATATTGCCACAGTGACAAAGACGGGGGCGGAGGCGGGCGGGGTGCCCCTGGGGAACGCGAAGACGAGCCAGGAGAAGAAAGTAGTGATTGCAGAGGCCACATCCTCCTCAGCCCTGGTCAAGTTTAACTTCCAGAGGAGCATTCCCGGAATCCGCATGTTTCAGATCCAGTATAATGGCACCTATGATGACTCACTGGTCTATAGGTAGGCAGAAATACTGCATATGTGACATCAAATCTTGAAAACGCTGCAAAACAGCCCCCATTTAAAGAAGTCAGATACTTTAAAATAAAACAAGTGTCTTGTGTCAAGCAAAAATTACCTGGCAATGGACTGAGCAAATTTTCTTAAAAGTTCCACATTGTGAAAATTCACCTTTTGTGGGTTTTCAGAATTATATAAACATTGCTGTGAAAATATGAACCTGCCAGTCCTGAGAAATCCTCACAAGACGGAACACGAAATACAAGCCATTGTGAATTTTTGTGAGTTGTGACATAAGTCATAACCAACCAGAGACAAGCTACTCTGGATTAGTCCCTCCCCATGAGACAATAAGATTCTAAATTTTAACCAGCACATGTGACAACCAATTACTATCAAGCTAAAATTGGCTCCCCCACATAGGCAACTGGGAAACATTCTTGATTTATTTGTTTTTTCTTAAAACTGTCCATAAAAATCTTGTTATGTGTTTATAATACAGTGGGTATAAAAGTCTACACACCCCTGTTCAAATGCCAGCTTTTTGTGATGTAAAAAATTGACACCAAGATAAATGATTTCACAACTTTTTCCACATTTAATGTGACCTATAACATGTACAACACAATTGAAAAACACACTGAAATCCTTCAGGGAGGTTAAGTAAAAATAAATAACTGGAATAATGAGGTTACACAAGTGTACACACCCTCTTGTAACTGGGGATGTGGCTGTGTTGGAATTTAACCAGTTATATTCAAACTCATGTTATATTGGAGTCAGCACACACCTGTCACCATGTAAAGTGCCTTTGATTAACTGCAAATAAAGTTCAGCTGTTGTAGTAGGCTTCTCCTGACATTTTTGTAGCCACATCTTCCAGTATAAGCCATGGTCCACAGAGAGCTTCCAAAGCATCAAAGATAGCAAATTATTTAAAGATAGCAGTCAGGTGAAGGGTACAAAAGAATTTCCAAATAATTAAATATAGCATGGAACACAGTGAAGACTGTCATCATCAAGTAGAGAAAATATGGCACAGGAGTGACATTACCAAGAAAAGAACGTCCGTCCAAAATTGATGATAAGACGAGAAGAAAACTGGTCAGGGAGGCTGCCAAGAGGCTGACAGCAATATTGAAGGAGCT
>JAQQAE010012167.1:0-13284 GCA_029823295.1 Pseudamia nigra | reverse complement strand
TGTGACACGTGGGTCACTATTGGTGGTTTCTTATGTGTCCAGCTTCATAGGTTGATCATTGAAATTATCATTGAAAATTTGCTGTTTCTGGAGGCCATCGTGTTTTTTTTTTTTTTTTTGGTAGGAAAGCGTTTGTTTTTTTTGTTTGTTTGTTTGTTTCTCAAACAAATGTATGGGCCTGAAAACAGGTTTTAATCTTTAGTTCTATAACACTGTACTTATTTTTTATTTAAAATCTACGAAAGTTAGAATTTTGAGGGTGTTTAAATCAGAGAGAAATGTGAGAAAATGTTAATGTGTGTCTGAGAACAGAGTATAACGTGTGTGGTGAGGGGTTTTACAGCCTTTAAAACAAATACGGTGGTGCTCCCGTTAACGAATTCAGTCCGTTCTGGACGTTCGTTGTGTGAATCATGCATTCGCCGGAGTGAGTTTTTCCATATGAATCTACTTCACGGATTTCGCCTATCGCAGGTTATTTTTAGAACGTAACCCCCGCGATAAACAAGGGACCACTGTAATCAACTTTATGACCATTTCACTGGTTAGTGGTCATAATGTTATGGCTTATCGCTGAATGAAATGAGGGCATGCCGGACAACGCAAATATCCAATGCACTTTAAAATATTTGACACCGAATCCCTTTGTAAATGCAACAAGCTTTCTGCATGCTAATCCTTTGCATTGCATTGCAATACAACAGACCTTGTGAGAAAAATTTACACTAGCAAAATTCCTGTGTATTTTTGTACTTCTTGCATCTCCCCCTACTTTCATAACCGCTGCTTTAATAAGATTCTATGAATCTGCCTTTTAGCTTATATCCCATTGCATGTCACTCCTTCTTTAAGAAAGTAGGAGTACTCACTTCTGCTGACTCAGGAAAAAACTTCACTTCTCTGTGTGGAGCTGCATCACTTCTTTCTGTGTGTCCTTATCTGTGTGTGTGTGTGGGTGTGTGATGTTCTCACAAAAACCAACAGGCACAACTGTGTGTCTGTATGTGTTATTGAACAACAATGTCATGTATATAGTTGCATTTATGGAAGAATATATATCTTAATTGTGAATACCATCAATCACTTCCCGTCTGTGTGTTTTCCTTGAATGCATCTATACATAATGTCTCTCTGGAACGAATCAGTATGCAGGCCCTACTCTATGATCTCTTCTACTAATCTTCCTCACTAGACTTCATTATTGCCACCTGATCACACTTTGGTTAATGGCGCCTGCTACTAATAGGGGTGTTGGGAGTCGGATTAATGCCAAAGTTCCCCACAATCCTGTTGGGGCAACTGGTGAAAGACATTGATGGACACTGTATGGAAATTAAAGCAATGCTAAAGCCATATCATTTAAACAGAATGAATAGTGTCACTACTTATTAAAAGTATAAGCTGATCTTCCAACATTTATTTTCTCCCAACATAACACTGCGATGAACATTAGTGAAAACTCTGATGCATTGCTTACTGTAGCTGTACATACCTCTGCTTACATTAAAAAGTATCTCATTGCATTTATATAGGGTTTTGATATGATTCATCTGTATTTCATTTGGGCGTGCTGCTAAAAAAGAAAAAAGCTGCTGTCCAAAGTGAAATCAAATGGATTCACTGCCTTTTATATTATGCAAATGTGGTTTTCTAGTAGGATGCTTCTCTTTTGCAGGAAACTTCTGTTTCCTCCTGGCACAGGGAGGCTGTTTAAGACCAAAACTTTTCGCTGGGCTTTATTTCTCTTTGTCTTTCTGTCTTCCTCTTCATCCCAGCTGCGAGTGATCACTACCTCATAGGTAACAACATCACAGTAGCTGTTCTGGGAATAGTCATTCCTATCGGTGAGTACTCTTCATTTCCTTGCCGTGTTGTCTTTGCTTTGTGCCTGCCTGCTTCTCCCTCCTTTCCCTTTCTGTCTCTGCTTGTCGCTTAAGTCGTGCATGTTGTGTGTCAATATGTTGTTTCATGTATCTGGCTGTGTGTGTTTTTGTGCACCTGCATGGATATGTGACTGGATATGGAAGTGTGCGCTGCCACCTGACTAAGTGAAAGAAAGGTATTTGATTACACTATGCTAAGTACAGTCCTTTGTCAGTCTTGATGATATTTGAACTCTATATTAGAAATAATTAATTAGTTGGGACTGATCTATTTTGGCAGCAATAGCCTCCTGGTCTGCAGCCAGAAAAATCCATTGTGGGCCACTGAGATTGTCAGTCAGCAGTGGCCGGGCCCCTCACAGTTTAATGTGCAGATTATCGTCATTAATGAGATTTGAACAAAGAGGAATTTCAATTAATGATTCGTGGTGACATTTGAACCACTGTTATGACACCGAGTTTATTCCCTTTCTCAACAGAAATCATGTCAGCGTACTAACCTATTTCTGTGACCCAGTGGACTGAAAATTGAGAGCACTTTTGCTGAAATTACTTTTTAAATAGAAAGAAATATCAAAACACCAGATGTGAAATCCATTTAACTAAATATTGTGATTCACTTAGAGTAGCTGACATTTCTGACCAAAATTATAATAAAAAATACCAAAAATACATTTAATAGGGAGGGCTTAGAAAGATGATGTATTTTTTTTTACAATCAAACTAACTCAGTAAATTTGATATACTCCATTAGTGCAGATTTGAGTAAAAATCTAATATTATGGGTATACAGTGGGCTATTTTTTTGTTTAGGCTGTGAAATTAGCAGAATGTGCAAATGATCTGTATCATATTTTGCAAATTGAGATCTCTTTCATCTCAGATTTTGAATAGTTTGATAAGTTATGGGAGCACTAACACAATGTAAATCGATTTTTTTCTCTTATTGTTCCCTCTGAATGAGATATAAGCTCATTAAAACAACCCCGGAGAATATTAACCCTCTCCCCTCCATTCCTCATTCAGTCTTTCTGTCATTTATTGCAGCCATAAATCTCCTCATTCTGCATTTTGGCAGCTTTGAAACATTAATTATTGTAGAAGGTCTACAAGGGCTGGATTTCGCAGCTCAGTTCTCCTCTCACATCCAATAATATGCCACGCCCACCCACAGCCGTCCACATGGGGAAACAGCCCAACAGTTATTATCAGTGCCGAGCCAAAGTCAGGCGGTTATGCAGCTCTCTAATTGGACTGAAATTTTCTAAATGAGACCAAAACTAATGTTTTTTTTTTTTTTTTTAAGCCAGGGAGCATTTAGAGAAGAACAAAGGAGGATCTGGGGTTTCCAACCCAGTTACACAGGGATCTCAAGGGCTTGTCCAACAAAAGAGCAATTACATGAGGCTTCCGTGGGGGAAGCTGCCACATCCGTGATTGAGGATAAATGCACATAAATACAAGTTCCATATATGCATCTCTCTCTCTCTCGCTCTCTCTCTCTCTCTCTCTCGCTCTCTCTCTCCCTCCCTCTCTCAAACACACACACATCCTACAGGCCATCTAGGCAGCCGTGCTGATATGATAATGAGAGGAGGAGACGGTACTTCTCTCCAACCCTTCGATCCCCCTCACTCCTCCCTCCTTTTTTGTCGCTGTCCATTCTCCTCTCACTCCTCCAAAAACACAAGAGTCAGGCAGTCTGAAGATAATGTTTCATTTCTCAGTTCAGGCAAGTGCAAAATTATAATCATAGCCCAAATGTACCACATTGATAATATGGTGATGACAGTAAAGCAACCTTGTTGAGCTTTTATTTGCAAAGCCCAGAGGTCTTTACAGTGGCTCGGGGGCCAGAAGATTTAATATTAAAACCAGCGTGCTCCAGTCTTTGTGCGCACGGGTTTGTATTGACTTTATGTATTTCTTGGAGATGTGTGTGTGTGTGTGTGTGTGTGCAACGATACATGCAGGCAATTCACACATTGTGCATGTGCATTTATGTTTGTGTCTGATCATTTTGTAATTTTCACACTGTAGAGGAAGTCATATGATTTATACATGTCAGATGAAGGCTCATTGTTTTCATTTTTACCCCCTTTTCAATAAAATTGTACTTTTTAATAACAAAAAATCTAACCTTTTTTTTATTTTACAGGGGACTTATGTCCCCAAACTTTTAATAACAAAAAATCTAACCTTTTTTTTTATTTTACAGGGGACTTATGTCCCCAAAGGTTTTGCAGTAAGACGATGCTGACAGCACCAGGCAGTGTAAACAGGGTTATATACTTTATAATGCACATCTGTGCTTAGAAAATTTGGGTTTGTAATAAATTTAATGCTTCCCGAATAACTATATTTTTGATAAATGGTATGTGGGATTCTGATTTGTTTACCAATTCTGTTTTATTCTCAGACAAAGCTGTTTTCCACAGATTTAAGATTTTGCGAAATAAAGTGGAAATAATGAGCCGTCAGTATATGAAACTGAAAGAGTGCTAGATGTGTTTGTGTAAGTGCTGAAAGCGCCGCTCTGTGTCCCCTGGGCTGTGTTAACGCTCCCGCCGTGTGTTGTTGTTGTGTGTGTGTTAAACACATGCAGTCCCTATCCTTGCCACAGTGGTCATCGGATTACTCTGCACCGGTGGGTACCTGGTTTGGCGCAACTGGCGACGCAAGAACACCAAGAGCATGAACTTCGACAACCCTGTTTACCGCAAAACTACTGAGGACGACGATGACGAAATCCACATCGGGAGGCACAGCGAGTCCATTGGGCACGTCTACCCAGCAGTGAGTGGCAGCCACAGTCAGCCATTCATAGCACTTCCTCTAGGGGGTGGCGTAACAGACAACAACTCCCACTGGTACTCAGGAGCGCCAATGCTCTCTAGTGGCAAATGAGACGCTGGAGAAGACGGGAGGAGCTTGGATACGGAATATGGGTTTGGAAAAGCCCATTTGTTGTACATGTAGGCCTGGTGAAAGAGAGAACAGGCTTGTATACGCACATATTTCCACATATCATCCCTGCAGTGATCATGGAATACACCCATCATGTACACATATAAGCCCTTCACCAATATGCCACGTTCACATTCATTCACCTTCACCGACCAATAATCATACAGCGCACACATTTATCACCGCCACAGTCTTGTCTCCAATCTGCCATCCCATTTCTGTGTGAAGTATTTCCTCTTTGTACTATTACTGGTGAGATTTTCATCTATGAGCCCCGTTTTCCTCAACAAAACACAAACTCATGAACAACTATTCAGATTTTCACAGCAGCAGCAGTCACTATAAGGGCTGCGCCACAAAATAACTGTCCTACCAGAAAGGAAGTATGCAGTTTTTCTTCTTTGATAACAAAGGGATACAAAAGGTATTTTAGTCATTGTCGGTGTTATGGAGTAGCCAAAGATACATGAAGAAATGCATGATGGGGAGCCTTGGCAGTGGTATGTTCTTGTACTGTATTTGTTAGTAGTGCTGAGATGCGTAAGAACATGGAGTTTAGCTTCATATTCATGTTTAAAAGCAGACGGCAAGGACAACATCCAGCGTGCAAGACCACTCTGCAAATAAATTGGATTTTTAGTTTGGAGAGTAACGTCATGACATTGCCCTTGTCTGTTAAGTGATTTTTTTTTTTTTTTGTTACAGTGTAAATAAGATGTGAAAGATAGAAAAGGAGCACAAAACAGGAACGAGGACAGTCCAAAATATAATTTAGCTTGTATCCTTAAGTACAGACTCAGACAGCTTCCACACTGTGGATTTCCTGTGCATTTTTGAGAATCATTTATTTCGCTCCAAGCTGCAGTGATTAACACCCAAATGCATTTAAATGACAGAGCGATGCCAGAGCGGTGGGGTCACATCAGGACTCGTACGACATGTATGTATTGTTTTTGTTTTCTTAGGTATGGTAGAGCATGCAGGGGAGGACAGCAAAAAGGATTATAGAAGGGGGAGGGGAGTCGAGCGCTTTGATCGGTTGGCATGGTAACACAGATTTCTTTGTGTCGCTCCAGAGCGAAAGGAGGCAAAGAATTCTGGGTATCATTGGCATGATGACAGGCTGGAGACACACACTTGCACGCACACACGAAACAGGTGCACGGCTGAGTCATATTAAGATTCAAGGTCGAAGCAGCAGCCAGCGTCGGTGAAGAGCAACTCTCTCTTTGGTTTTTTTTTCTTTCATTGTTTTTAAACCTATCCTTCTCTTTTGCCTTGTTTGTTTATTTTCTTCCCTCATCTTGTCCTTTTTACTCGCCTGTCCTCCACCCCCCCACCCCCCGTATCGAAATGACAGCGTGGCATCTCAGACAGCCAAAAAAAATCAGGTTGGCATTATGTGGGCCAGGCATTTCCAGCCAAAGGCAAGCGTGCTGCATTCCTCGCATAGCCTGAGACGGGGAGACAGAACAAGGATGGGAAGTGGAAAGAGGGGGATGAGGAAGGTCACGGAAAGGGCTTCGGAAGAAAGGAAAGAACAGAGCAGACTCACGCAGTCTGAAAAATGAGATGGCAAGCTGTTACGTACAGTAGATGGTGGTTCTCAACTGGTGTCGCCTTGTTACTCGCTTGTCCTAGCGGTCACAAAGTCGCACCCACCTTTTGGAGTTTAATCTAAGCAAATATATTTTAAGGAGCTAGTACTGTCTATAAAAAAAATCATTAATACATTAATAAAAGTTTTAATACAATCAACTGAATGAACAAAACAACCCAGACCGTCACTAATAATAATAAGACAAAGAATACAACAAAATGAGCAAAAATCCACAAAGTATTGAACAATGAACAGCACAACAGAACAATGAACAAAATTTTTTTAAAGTCGTCATGATAATTGGCAATTATAAGCAACATATGTACAAAAATATTCTACAGAAATCATTAAAAACATTCCAAAATTATTAAGAAATTGTCTCAAAAAATTTATGAAATGAACAAAACAACCCAGTCAATAGCAACAACAATAATAATAATAATACGAAATGAGCAAAAATAACAAAATATAAAGAATGAGCAAAATATCCACACAATGAACAAAGCAATACAATGAAAAAAAATTTTTAGTCAGAAAGAATATTGACAAGAATGACACATGTACTAAAATAATCTAGTAAATTAACAGAAATTATTAAAAAAACATACATTATTAATATACATCCAAAATAATCTATTACATGCACAAAAAATACTCATTTAACATGGTTAAAATTAATAATTTGTTGTTTTTTTCTCATAAATTTAAATGTCCTTTAGCTTTCTAAACCACATAATTTTTTCTTTTTATTATAAAAATTGTGCATATATGTACATGTGATACATATAACATAGTAAACCTGAAAACCCTGTGATTAGTGCGAGAATAAACAGAAAAAGAAGACAACAATGAAGTAAGAAAAAAAATTAATACATTTATGAATATATATAGTCCCTGCTGGGATTGTTCTGTCTGAATAAGAGTTTGTTTTGTGTCAGACAGTTTAAAGATATAATTATGATACAGTGTTCAGTTAATAATGATAATAATATTACACACTAAACACTTCACCAGTCCGCGACCCACTCGTGGGCCCCGACCCACCGCTTGAGACCCGCCGATCTCCACTGAACTCTCCCTCTTTTGTTTCTCCTGCTCCCTGTCACCCCTCCTCCCTCTCTCTGTCTCAGCTCTCTCTCTCCTTGACCGACCTGCCGGGGTAACCGTGTTTTTATCTGCCGTTTGCAGCGCGTGGCACTCAGTCTGGAGGATGATGGCTATCCCTGAGGGAGGGGGGCCGACCGTGCCCCCCCCTCCAACCTCCTCCCGCCGCAGCCTCCGCTCCGCTCCGCCACAATGAGGCCAGTACACCGCAGAGGAGAAAGAAAAGGAGTCCTCATTTTGCCTCCCCTTTCAAGGAGCAGGGATGACATGTACCTCTTGTAAATCCCCCTTCCTCCTTTTCCCCTGGAGTAACATTACTACCACTACTAGCCACTACTCCCTCTGCTAGTACTAGTTAGTAGTAGCCTCTGCTCCACTCTGTCCTCGTTCTGCCTCTTCTTAGCCATAGTTGTAAGATGCTGCTTAATGGTTTTGCTCAAACTAACCTCATTTGGCTCTGGGTGCACATTGTAAATAGACTTTCTGGCCTCCATACAGGGGGGAAAAGCCAGCATGCATCATTTTTAATTCCTCTTATTTTGATTCCTTATTTATTTGTGTGTTTTCTGATGTAAATATGTTGTCAGTGCACAGCATTACAGGATGATTTGTTCAAGTTTGCTAGCATACATCACCAATGAAGGACTCCGTTTCCCCTTCGTAGCTCCCGTTCTAGGAATTTAGTCGACAAAGCAGACTTTTTTGTTTTTGAAAGGAAAAAATAAATGGGTGACTTGCTTAACATGGAGCCTCCTGGGTTTGGCCCCGTGACATATTCTATATATGCAGCTGAAGTTAAACATAGCCAAGGGGAAAGGAGAGAAAAACGATGACGTCGTCTGCATGTTTGGAGGTGATACTGGGGTGAAAGAGTGCGAGAGGGAGTTTTTTTGAAAGGACTTGGAAGATTTGTGCCACCAGAGGGTAGTGCCTCAAGGCATAAAGCAGCAGGGCAGAAATGGCAGAGGATTATGGGTAATCCTCTATGCTGGTATAAGAAGTATGCATACAGTTGATAATAAACTAGGGATCTTTGTTTATTTGCAGAATGTGTTTGGATTAGGACGTGTTCCTGATTTTGTTTGTGTTTGCGTCTGCTGCCATCAGTGTTTTCCAGACCTGTAAGGTTTTACAAAATACCTGACTGTGAATTTGTTGACATGCAGAAATGGTTGCAAAGATTTTGTTGTTTGAAACGTGGAAAGGCACAGGAAAAGTCACAGCACTGCTATCATTAGTGTTTAAAGTTGTCTGAACTTGAGTGCGTGTGCTTCAGCGGCTGCACGTCACAGAGTTTTGTGTTTCGGGGTCTGATAAGTGCTTTGTCTCGCTCTCCATCTCTAACAATGTAGCTGTGAACTTTGTGGATGACGCGCTGTAGAACAAGATCCAGCAGTTGGAAGGAGTCACATTCTTCTGCCATTGACTGTTCGGCGGCGTTATGAGTAGCCTGGTTTTCTATAAAGAGATGAGTAATGCACCAAGGCCGACTGAGCTCAGCGTTGATTTGATTTGAAAGCTGGATACAGAGAAAATGTGTAAACCAGCGTAAAGCTGATCTTCCTTTGGCTTGTCACCAACATGCTTCCAGCCCATTGAACCACACGGCATTTATGCTCAGTGAATTTTTGCAATGATTATTTATAACGTCATGTTAACAGTGTGAGGCCACTATGACTTGGTAACGTGATAACAATTTAAAGTATGAAACAGTTGCTTGTCTTCACGACACATTCGACATCGGTCTTCCACTTTTAAAGTTACACATTTGGCCACCGCTGCATTTCAACACCTGCACGTCTGCATTTTAAAAACCTGATACATTCCTGGGGAAAATTCAAGGCAGACAAGTCTTCCTCCAGTTCACATCGATGCAAGTACAGTATACCGGCTTAAAGCTACTGTCAATCTAACATTTACATATTAAAACATCTAAAACTGACAGGGTCTTTGTCATATATGTATAATAATAAACACTGAATTTAATATTTCTTACTTTAGTTTTTATTATTTCTAAATTATATCATCTATTATTTCCAGCAATGTTATTAGAAATCCAGAATTTTATTTAGTCTTTTTCATTTAGTCCCATCAGTAGCATTATAGGTATTTCATAAGAATAAAATGACATAGATATACATCAATAAATTCAATGCAAATTACTCTGTCTCCAAATATGTTTTCTGTCAGAGTCAACTCAGATCAATTTTCAGTGGCAGTGGTGGGTGGAAATAATATCACGAGTTTCCTGATTTGTCTGCCACAGTGTCTTTTATTACAATTTTGACTGAGAAACTCCTCAGAAATTACATATCAGAAAAATGATTTTAAGACAAAAATAAACATATTCAGTCTCATAGGGAGACAAAGACAAAGTTAGTCTCGCAATGTCCTCCAGGTCTTAGACTGATCTGTATGCCACGCATTTACCCTGGATGTGAAACTGAAATTACGTGAAATTCATTTTGCCATGTTGTCGCCTCATGTTGTGTCCTATTATTCAGACACTATTTCCTCTTGCCTACCTGTGAAGGACGGCGCTCTTTTCACTCAGTTTAAGATGCACAGTGGGTGATTTGAACAGCATCTGTTGTGTTCGCCGAGTGTCATGCTGGACGGGTAAATTGCAATCCTTTCCTGTTTGTCACAGCGTCCCTGGATCACACTTCCCTCGTGTCGATGTAACTAAGGGGGGCTGAGCACAAAGAGCAGGCCATCCCCCTCATCTCCACCTTGTACTGATGAAGCAACATATTGTAAAATGCAGCACACGGTGGGGAAGCCGGACTCGGCTCAGCAGGACTCTGGACTGGTTCACTAGGTCTCTGCGGTGTTAAGTGTTTAGCCAGGGTTTAGAATTGTTATGTATGAAACGGTTTCAATGAACACAGCTGCATTTTTTTTATCAATTATCTGTAAATCTTTAATACCCATTCCTATCTGGTGGAAACAGTCGTGCACCCATAATATTTCTCCAATATTACTTCTACAGTAGGTCCGATAGAAAAGATGTAAACAGTGATGAAACTTGGCAGGAAATATTAGACAGGTCACATATCTGTGTGTTGAAGATGGAATACGCCACAAACATGCTGGCTGGAGCCTGCTCGGTGCTACACACTCCATGTTAGGTTCAAGTCTAATGGAGGTCTGTATTGAGAATAAATAGCTTATTTATCGAGGGCGACATTGGTCAACAGTTATTTTTGCCACAGTGGGACGGCAGCGAGGCTGGTCCACTTTGCAGCCACCTTGAGAGTCGCAGCGTCTCAAGGACACCGGAGACGTCCGTATGTAGGTTAGTCCACGTATCCCGTTGTATAGGGTTTGACCGTGAACACGAGGCTGCTGCTATGGCTGACATTTTAGCACTTCTGAGGTTTAGAAATAACAGATTGTATGTATGTGTGTGATTATTTATTTAGATATGATGATGTATTCCTTTGCTGTGATACTAGAACAGTGTGTTGTTGGTTTTATGTATTTGTTTTTATTAGATTGTACTGTTAATGCACTAACTGCTGCACTGCGAGTTTTAGGATCACTGTTCAGAATATGAGGATTGCTACTGATTTATTTGGAAATATCACTGCAGATTCACACTGATGACCTTTGATCTGTGTTGTAATAATGGGATTCCTGATTTGTGCTCCTTTAAGGCCGGTGGACACTGTTTGATTTCAGAAACGTGTGAACATGAAGGTGTAGTACACTGTGCAAACACACGCGAGTCCAGCGTACACTGTGCATTCAATGACATCATAGTCCACTATACGAGTGAGATCACACATCCTGACCCTTCAATCAATACTGGGCAGAAACGCTGTGTTTTTTCCACCTCTGTGGGTTCCTCTTTCATTTTTCCTTCTTTCTTTTCTCTCTTCTCCTTGAAGTGATACCCAGCGCATCTGTCTCTCTCCATCACACACACACACACACACAGGGCTCTAATAATACTACATTAGTAACATACTGGCTCCAGTAGGTTATATTTCTGTAACATTTATGGCTTTCTTCTTGATTTCCACTCGCTGTTTGCTGCTGTTGCTGCACAGGTGCAGTGAGGAGAAAAGTGGAGAAAATGCACAGTGATCACATGGAAATCATACTTGTTTGAAACCAATCCAAGGCATGATTTGAGTGTCCGACCGTTTAGGGCAGCCATGAAACAGAGGGGGCTGTGAGACCTGATCTCTGGCTGCGAATGCCAGGGGCACGCACGGCTGCCAATCAGGTGTGAAATCAAACAGTGCACACCGGCCTTTTGTTTTCCGTTTGTCTTGATCAAATGACTAGGCTCGTCATCTTCCCTGAGCAGAGCCGCCGGCTGTGCCGTTGTAACCAGGATGCACTGAACGCTTACTAACACCACTCATATTATGCACTGTACTGGACGTAACACTAGCTGTGAATCTTTACATCGCGTACTACATCTCAGTTTTACGTTAGAGAGCAAAGTCAGCATTGCTCTCTCACTGTCCTCTCATTCTCTCACCTTCCCATTCTCATCATCGCCATTGACATCTTTCCTTCGGCAAGGGCTATCACTCTTCGAGCAGACATACGCTGGAAGAATGACAGAAAAGAAAACACTGAAGGAAACCGCGTGGAAATGGACAAATAACGTTGTATCCCCAGAGCTGAAGCGCACTCAGCTGTGAGAAGCGCCCCGCTGGCTGGACTGTGGAAGAAGCCGTCATTGACTACTTGGCTGGCATTTAGCTTTTTTTGACCCAGTGACTTCCCTTCACCAACTGGTTCCTCTTATTATCATGTGGCTTTTTGGACTGTACGTCTGTGAGTTGTAGTCGTTGCTGTCTCTCTTCCCTCGCCGAACATTTCCTGATTTCATATTTGATCTACTTGATGTACAGTACGATTACTTGAAAGGCAGTGTTCAGTCGCCTACATTTTTATACCAGTCAGTGTGATATGAAGGCTATGGGGGATGAAAAATGGCAGAGAAGAAAATTTGTAAATCTTTTTTGTGGGTTGATGGCATACGGGGACAACATTTTGATATCTGTAAGATGATGTATGTGCTGTAGAACTGGACAATACTCACTAAGGTGTTGGAATACATCAGAAAAATATCTTTGCTGGTATTACGGTTCCAATTTTCGCAAGACTGTCCGCCTGCATTTTCTGAAAATGTTGCTGATGCGTCATTGCCTTCAAGGAAATCCAAACCCATTCGGGGCTCTGTCCATTCCACAGCCATATGACAGGCATTTTTTTACGCTGTTTGTTGCACAAAACTTTTCAAGAAGCCTTCTGCACTGTGTAAAGAGAAAACGTTCTTAGAAGGGGAGGAAAAATAGGGGTTGGTCCAACGATACAGTCCGGTAGTTTTGAACCATGACTTGTAAATACGTTTTCATACAGCAAAAACTTTTTGATAATGTTTTAAATGTACCTGTAAAAAAAGATGTACATAAACCTCTGGGGTAAAAAGGAGTGTAGACTATATATGAATTTATTTGTACACAAGAGCACTGGATTTCTTTACTACTTGATTGTAACTAAAATTAATAATCTGCCAAAGTGTTTTTATTTTACATTTTCTCATACCTGTCCCATTTGTTTGGTTTTTGCTTTTAACTGATTTTTAGTGTTGTTGTGTGCTTTTAAAACCGAGGGGGTTTTCAGTTTAATTTATTTGTGCCTTGTTTCGTGCTCTGTATACTTTTACTCTTTGTTTTTTTTTTTTTTTCTGTGTAATGTGTCAGC
>JAQQAE010012166.1:0-13284 GCA_029823295.1 Pseudamia nigra | reverse complement strand
CAAACCTCTCTTATCTTTTTAAATGGGTGAACTTGCACATTTTTACGTTGCCCAATACTTATTGTCCCCACTGTAGTCTCCAACCTCGAGTTTGAGTGAATCTCTGTTAAAAATCTGTCACTAATTACAGCAAACACACAGCTGTGTGAAATCAGCAGATTACGCTGTTTTTCCAATCACTGTGCTGTGGACCAAACTCGTCACGGACATTTCTTCTAAACACCGGGGTTTTTCAACCATTGCCACCTTTCCAACCTCTTCAGGAGGTGATTTAACTCAATTCCTTCCCACTTGTTGAAAACACCTGCTTCAGTGAGTGGCTGGAAAGAAAACCTGCAGCTTCTCGGCCCTTTGTGGCAATGGTTGAATAGCCCCTCTTTAAAGTAACGCCTGTGCAGATTAATGGCTGTACAGCACAGTGACAGTGACTATGTCTATATGTGCACACTACAAAATTCAAAATACACGGTCTACATGACCAATGAAAATAAATCTGCTTGGATCACCACATTATCACGGTGGAGGGGTTTGCATGTCCAAGTGATCCTAGGAGCGGTGTTGTCTGAGTTAATTTGCCCCTGGTAGGGTCTCCCAAGGCAACAGGTCAGACTAAGAGCGATTCAGAAGACCCTTATGACTACTCCTTCCTGTGGGCCCACCACCTGCAGGAAGGGTCTTAATGGTCCAGTGCTGTGTGGTTTGGGTGGCAGCCGAGAGACACAGTCCCTCTAGTGAGTCCTTAGTCTGCCCCACTGCCTCCTCCCATTTGGAGCTAGTTTTAGCCACCGGGGGTTGGACCACGCAGGTCTCTGCCTTCAGCTGCCCCCCGAACCACACAGCACCGGACCCTTCCTGGGCCCACAGAAAAGTCTTCATCATAAAGGGTCGTGTGAATCGCTGAGTCCGACCTGTCACCTGGGACCAATAGGTATTTGTTTCAGCTTCTTTTCCACACAGTCTGTGGCGTCAGCTCACACCTGATAGGCTCGTTACAACACACCGTCTGTTCACGAAGAGCTCGAACAATACTCTCTTTAAACTGACAATCTGTTGTGAGATTTTCAGGAGTCAAAAAAACCTGACAGATGTGTGAGTCAGACTGAAGTGTGTACATGTTTGGTTTGCAGAATAATGGCTCCGTTCAAAACTTTCAGACAACAGAGTACACAGTCTGACAAGAGTCGCACTGTGGGCTGTGATTATTAAATCCCATCACTCACCATTTCACAATGCAGGCGACTTTTTTACCTCTGCATCACTGTCGTTGAGGTTTATGAGTTATGGGACAGCTGGCAGAAACCAGAGATTAATCAATCATGAAGAATTGCAAGAGTCATGGACAAAACCCGTTTTCCGGGGATTGTAGTTGGCAAACTTCCACCTTTTCTTCCCTCTTCATCATCCCTTCCTTTTCTGTCCTGTTCTCTCATTTTCCAAGCAACATCTTAATTTTGCCACTGTTATTTTAAAGCCAACCTGTAATTTAGCTCTTGGTCTTGAGGGCAGATTCTATAAATGGTAATGCGTTTCGGGTCTTTTTTACCCTCTTGATGTCACGGTGAGGTGGCATCGTCCCAGAAAAACACACTTAGGACACAAATAAGAAGCAGCGAGGTTCATTTTGTTGACATTTAGATTTCATGTTCGTTACCTGGTGCTGTTTCTGTGAATAATTTACAGTCAGGGACACGAGCTTTGAACAGTGGAAGGATTTTTGACATTTTGGCTCTTTGCGTCACCACTGAGAGTTTGAAATCAAGATGTACCGGAGGTTGTGTCAAAAAAAAAACACAAAAACAGACGCATGTCAGAATGACCTCAGGCATAAATCCAGAGCTTCCAAATTTAAAATATTTGTGGTTGTCCTCACCATCAGCACAATCCACACACAGACTCAAACGGGAGGCTGTAAAGTTTGCCACGATGGAAACAAGTGTCACGTCTGTGCAGAAACATGAATCAGCATCTTGGTGAAATTGCACTGGATGGACACAATGATTCCCTCCAAAAACCTCCCACTGGTGGCTCAGAAACCACCTTGTCCGTATTATTCTCAGTTGTTCAGACTTGGTTTGAGCTGTTCACATGCGATTGCCGGGAGGAACCATAACGAAGGTCTGAACAAAACCAGTGGCAACAGAATCCATTCCAACACAAACTTCACATCAGTACATGAGCATCCGCGGATCGAACACATTAAACCAGGGGGCGGGAACCTTTTTGGCTGAGAGCTATGAAAGCCACATATTTTTAAATGTATTTCCGTAAGAGCCGTATTGTATTTTTAACACTAAATACAACTAAATGTGTGAATTGTTAAGTAAAACCTACAATTTAAAAGTATAATAAGTCTCTGAATTAATTCTTTTTAATAACGTTGCGATACTGAAGCAAACCAATAATAAATGAAAAATATTTCTTACCGTTGATGCGACTTCTGGTGTTGGATGGATGCTTATCGTCTGGTTGATAGGCGGTGAGGTGAAGCTTCACGCAGGCGTTGGGGTTTTCATCCGTTAAACGTTATCGTGATGTTTTTCATATGTGAGAATGACTGCTCACATGGATATTTCGATGCAAATGTAGCACGGCATGTGTCAAAGTGTGGTTTTACATTTGACCGTTTCATCGATGAAATTTTATCATTGTGTATTAGACACAACGCAAAACCTGCTCTGTCTACAAAGGTGAATTCCTCCGTCCATTTGTGCTGGAATGTACGATACTCCTCATCTTTTTTTTAATTTTTGCCATCTTCATCGTTGAAAGAATAAATTAGCTAGCTGACTATTTGATTGAAAGGAGGGAAAATTACTTCTTGACCTCACGACAACTCGGGATAATCCTTAAACACCGAACGCGTCGGCGCCGACACATTTGTGTGTCACTTACCTGGTGAGGCGGGGAGGCGAGCCCCAAGCGGGCTCTCACTTCTGGCGTCAAGCGCCCGGCCGCCGGTGACCCACTCCGGGGACAGTGGCAGGGGAGTTTGACTATGGCGGTACACATGTCAAATAGTAACTCAGGTGCCCTAAAGCGAGCTCGGGGAGGACAGAAACCTCCCGCGGAGCAGAAGGAAAAAGTTCGATGGATCTAGATTTTCAGTATGAGTACAGACCATGACAGCGGGGCGTCCGCAGGAGGTTTCTGTCCTCCCTGAGCGGGTCAAGGGCTTAACGCCAGAAGTGAGAGCCCGCTCGGGGCTCGCCTCCCCGCGTAAGTGACCCGCAAATGTGTCGGCGTCGACACGTTTGGTGTTAATGGGATTTATCCAGTAAAAATAGAGCTTTGGTGTCGGACCTTCCTGTTGCCCAAAGGACAGCTGGGATTGGCTCCAGCCACCCGCAGCCCTGAACAGGTGCGGTAGAAAATGAATGGATTAAAATTACTCATTAGTTATCGTGTTAAGAAATGTCAGCTAAGATTTATCTGCGAACCAGATGCAGTCGTCAAAACAGCCACAGGTTCCCGACCCCGACATTAAACCTTTAAGCTGTAGTTGAAAACTTACAGAGGGCCTCATCTTCAGTTTTAATTGAAAACAAATACGTGCATGAATTCCAACTATTTACATGTAGGGGTACAGAGCCTGTTACGAAGCTCACACTCCACCCATGTACATGTTGATCGTTTCAGTTTCAAACCAGACTGAGCCAAAATGATGAAACCTGCATCACTGTCCACATCACTTCCTGATCGGACTGGATACGCGTTCCAGACTAAATAAACCCGGCGTGACCCTGAAACACAAGAAAACTGCTCAAGATGTGGTTCTGATACAGTGACTTCAAACTCTTTATCTCTGATCTCCGTGACTGGAAGAATTGCACCATTTCTTTATCCGAGTCCGAATAATTCAACACTTGTAAATCTTCACGTAACCTTGTAAATGTTTGACTGCAGGCGTTTTTCTTGGAACGCGTCATGACAGCGTAGACAGATTGCAAGATTCACAGGAATCCAACACGTAGAATTCATTTAATTTTTACTCAATATTTTTGTTACGCCAGAGAAATACAAGCGCTGTGATCAAATACGATTCAAAGGTTATGTACATCATCTACAGTATTTAAATTCATTAAAATATTACATCAAATATAACAATCGTCTCATCGTTCAACTGTAAAATATAGTGAAGTACAGTACAAGGATAAAAAAAAAAAAACAAAAAAAACTCAGGTTTAAAAAAGATGTCCAGTGAAATCAGGTGTGGTTGTGAGTGGGCTTATTGACAGGATTTTAGTAAAAAAAATAAAATAAATAATTAATAATGCTGCGTACAATAAATGCACAAAAATGTATCCAGAGTCTGTGAAAAGATTAAGTGTTTGTGAGTCTCAAGGAGTAAAAGCACTTTTGGCCAAAAAAGCCGTGTCGGCAGCTTACGACAAACGTTTATTTACATGTTGGCAGCTAAACAAGGAGGGAAAATTGTGCAAAATTGAACTTGTGATCATGGAAATCAGCGTGTATTATCAGTTAAACCTGGTATGATGCTCTTCAATCTAGTATTTTTGTGCAGAATCACAGGTGTCCAGACACACGCTCTGGGTTCGTCTGCTTCACAGTTTCGGACGAAGCGATCCGATCAAAGGCTTGTCTGAGCAGAATTCCTTCCACCAGGACGGACGCTGCAGCACGTCCTTGCCCTGCATCACTGCCGACCACAGGTTCTTGTAAAGCTGTGTGGAAGAGCAACAAAAAAATAAAAATAAAAATAAAAAGAAAAAGGGAGTTCAGAGGTAGAGCATTTAAATGAATCAATCATCCCTTCAACAGGAACAAATACAGCACATGGACCAAAGCAAAGGGTTAAAGTTATGTCTCTGTGGGACCCAAATAATTAAAAAATAAAAAAAATCATGAATTGCAATGTCTATAACTTCACTGCATTTTGCATCAGATTCCAGATAAATCAAACAATGTTAAGCAACAAAACAAGACACGTGGATACTTTGTTGCACCTTTTTCATCTTTTCGGGTAGTTCTCATCCTGTGAAATAGTTTGCACTTTGTTACATCTTTAACGTTACTTTGTCTTACACGAGTTTCTATCATATTGTTTTCATGTTGTGTTTTGGTAAAGTTTTTACATTTGGCGTCTCTCCCTTGCATTGTGCATGGGCTTGGTGAGGTCAGCATTAGATTTGGCTTAATTTACTTCATATATTACATTATTTCTCTGAAACTACTGGAAACGCGAGGCCAATTCCTTTATTTTTGCTGTTCACTGAAAACATTAGGGTTCGACATCAAATGATGAATATGAGACAAAAGATCAGTATTTCAGCTTCTATTTCTAGGTATTTACATCAAAATCAGTTGAATAACTTAGAAGATGCACCTTTTGTTTGAACCAACTCGTTTTCCAAGTGAGTAAAATTACTGGAACGTGTGTTTTGTCTCCTCTCAGTTTCAGCTTTGGGTTTTGCCTGTGCAGACTCCATCTATAGTTAACCATGAAGACCAGAGAGCTGTCTATGGGAGAAAAGCAAGCAATTTTGAAGCTGAGAGAAGATAGAAAATCAAAATCAGAGCCACTGCACAAACGTCCATAGCCAGTACAACCATTTGGAATGTCCTGAAGAAGAAATGATGGTAACACTGTGAGAACTGTGAAGAAACAACCCTGAAACAACTGTCAGTGACAGGAGTGAAGGATCACAATCCACCGTCCACAGAAGACTTCAGCAACAAAAGTACAGAGATGCACCGGAAGATGAAACCACTCATTAGCAAGTCTGTGAAGATCCTCAGTCGTCCAGGTCACCGTGTCCAAGGCGTGTGGGTTTTCCTTCTGTCGGCTGGACTGGAAATGTGGTTTGAAGACTGTTCGCAACCTATCCAAGGAGCTTCTTCAGTTCTGACCATTATATAGCCATCTCCACCAGGGAAGGGAAGCCCTGAAGTGTTGTTGGAACTGCCAAGGTCAGTTCAGGCTGTATGGTTGAGTCACTGTGGTGTTTTAATATGCTTTTAATTTTAATTTCATTTTATGCTTTCAACATGCAATTGAGGCACCAGGTTTACGGGGTTAAATCACAGCCCCTGCATGATCCCTGTGCAATCTGATGAAAAATGAACAAACAGGTGAGCCATCCGGGCTTGATTAGAGAAGTGTTTTGATGAAAATTTCATGATGTAGAAGTGAATCAAAAGTACAATTCTATGTCATCATTGAGGTTGGAGGGATTTTAAAAAAGTTCAAGTTGAGAAGTGGCTGATTTGTACATATTTCTCAGCTACTATGCATGAAATCACCAGTACCAGACTGAGTCAAAAATTCCATCTGCAGCTCGAAAAACACATTTTACTGTCACTTTAACCTAGTTGCCATCACCAAAGATTCAGCCTCATGGATGTACACCAACCCACAGAAGAAGCAGAGCTGTCCTCATCAACGCTGCTGGTCGTCTAAATATGATGTTTGTTCTTGATGAGACCAACGGGCTAGATTTAATGAATTATGGTTTCAGTATGTGTTTGTGTTTCATGACCACAGCTGAGTGGGAATTTGTTTATGTGGTGACAGTTCAGTTAATTATGGTTGATGAAGATTTTGGAGCAGACAGCCTGCTGACTCATTGGATCTTTCTGACGGCAAATCAGATGGAGACTTCTCGGAAGGAATAGGAGAAAGACGGGACACACAACCACAGTCAGAAATACACTCACCGGCTACTTTATTAGTTTTATTAGGTGTTCAGTTGCTTGATAGCACAAATACTTAATTAGCCAATCACATGGCAGCACTTCAATGCTTTAAGAACATGTTACAGTTGTTGGTGTCAGACAGAAATCACAGATCTACTGTATTTTAACACAAAACCATTTCTAAAGTTTACAGAGAAGAGTCTGACAAAGAGAAAATATCCAGTGAGTGGTAATTGTCTGTGACAAAAAGCCTTGTTGATGCCAGAGGAGAATGGTCAGACTGATTTTAGATGATTGAAAGGCAACAGTAACTCAAATGAGCACTTGTTACCACTGAGGTGCAGAATACTATCTATGAACACACAACGCGTCAAACCTGGAGGCAGGACGTCACATCGGGTGCTATGCTGGTCAGCTAAAAACAGGACAGTGAAGCGGCAATTCACACAAGATCACCAAAATTTTACAATAAAAGATTTGAAAACCGTTGCCCATGTTGTGGAGTGTTGATTTCTGCAGCGACGCTCAGATGGTAGCATCAGAATTTGGCACAAACGACACGAAAGCACAGCTCCATCCTGCCTTTTATTGATGGCTCAACCTGGTATTGCTGTAATGGTGTAGGGAATATTTTATTGCACGTTTTGGGCCTCAGTACCATTTGAGCACTGTTTAAGCACCACAGCCGACCTGAGCATGGCCTCTACCTTCATGACCACAGTGCACATATCTTGGATACTCCACAATGTTACTCGTGTTACGATGTAGTTTCCGTAGGCGTGGTTTTCAGCTCAGGGACTCACTGATTGGCACATGTTTGGAGGATGTGGGCGTGGTTTGTAAACTCTGTGATTAGCATTGAGGACAGCTGTGTGAAAGAGTCGATTTAAGTAGCTGTGTGAACACGCAGGAAAAAGGACAGACTGCAAGGACACAGAGCGAAAGATTGATGCCAGAGGAAGCAGAGCTGAAAGACCTGAGCCAATGGGCTACAGACAGAGCATCGAACGTTTAAGTAGCACGCTAACACTATTCACCTTAAAAAACTCTGGACTACAATACCCAGCGATCCTAGCATGGGGTGGCCGAGTCTTCGGAAGGAAGTGCACAGACCACCGGAGACTGACTCTGTGGGTGTGCTGGCCAGATCGAAGGGGTATGATTTGCAAACATACCCCAAGCTGGTTTCTTGAGCATAACTATAAGTTCACTGTACTCCAGTGGCCTCCACAATTACCAGATCTCAATCCAGGTGAGCAGCTTTAGGATGTGGTGGAACGGGAGTTTCGCATCACAGATGTGCAGCTGACGAATGACGCAGTCATGTCAATATGCACCAAAATGAGGAAGGTTCTATCGAAGCCACGAAGAATTAAAGCAGTTCTGAGGGCAGAAGGGAGTCCAACCCAGCTCTCGCAAGGTGTGCCTAACAAAGTGGCCAGGCCAGGGCATGTATGTTCCAGTGCTGATGCAAAAAAAAGCCAGATTCATATGTTTCCTTAATTTTAGAGGAAAGATGAACTACTTCTGCATAATAGCTCTTATAAATAATCATAAACCAGGGAGTTTCTGTTTAACTTGGACTAGTGCTGTTCTCAAAATCATTCAAAAAGCAGATGCAGATTAATAAAAAAATAATAACTTACTGGCCAGCTTTATGAGAATTCAGAGTTAAGAAATGTCCATGATCATTAATAAACATCATGTGTTGTTACAAAGGATCTTTAATCAGTGACACCACTATGGGGTTTATTATTGCACAGTGAAAATGTTTCACTTTGTCTTATCATTATATTATTCTTTAAAAGAACAAATTAAGCATTGAAAGTGTTTATTATGAAGAAATACCAAATTCAAATACCAGTGTAAAAAATATTGCCCTCTGCAAACCACGCCTTTATATTGTTGCTTATACTCGTGCAGACGTATTCTTTTCAATCATTTCTGGATTTCTTTTCTCCATTTATTATAAAGTCAGGTCCAAGCAACGAAGTACATGATGTAGAACCAACTAGGTAGGATCCAGTGCTTGCTTTCCACTTTCGTCACACAGACTCTTTGAAACATACTGCAAACACACACTCATTTCTGTTCATTTGCCTCAGCTTCTCAGATTACCAAAAAAAAAAAAAAAAAAAAAACACCCCGGCAGATCACCTTAAATGTAAATATTGTCAGAAAAGAAGGATTAGACAGTCCCGGCTGACAGCATCCGTTTGTTTGAAGTGCTTGCGTTGTATGTTTTACCGGCGGTACCGAGAAGAGTGACGCACACAAACCCAATCCACTGAGTCCATCTTCAGTTCTCAGGCAAAGCAAACAGGAGTTAAGCCCCTCTATGAAAAAGGAAGTTCTCAGACAGTGCTGAGGGTCTTCATCAACAAGAGTCATACAAAATTTATTACTGTCTTTTTACTAAGCACAATATTTTGGGTGTTTTCCCAGAAGATGGGGGAGACGGCAGCCAAAGTGCCTCAGTCTTCTTCCAGGAATGAGTCTTAATCCGACTGACTAACGGCTGAACGTGACATGAGTACACGCTGACTGCGGCACATTTTACTCCCTATGAGTTAGTGTGCAGTTTATTCAGATTTTTTTTGGAAATGTCACCACACTTACAACCAGAAACAAAGTCGCAGACATGGGAAGTTTGATAAAGCTCTGAGAACAAACACCCTGAGCCTGAACCATAAAACATGATGCAGCAGCAGAGCAGACTGTGCAGCGCCATGAAAATCTTGTTTCACGTGTAATGTGCTCTCTCAAGCACTTTTATAGCTTTGGGCTTTTCTTTTCTAATTTTAGAAATTCTGCTTTTAACTTTTAAATTTACATTTGTTTTTTTAGGGTTTACCTTTATTAGTTTCTTTTAGTTTAGCGAGTTTAGTGCTTATGCAGCTTTTCAAACATGGAGAAAACACTGACTTATGCAAGTTGAAAAAGTAGCGTGACAAATGCGTGCCATCAAAAATTATTTCCATCTGTATGATCTGTAGTTTAGTAATTAAAGCACGAGCACTCATACATTCACACACTTGTGGTTCAGTGTGCCTGATGAGCAGGGATTGAACCACCAACCTTCCAGCTCATAAATAATCCCCTGTACTTATTAGTATTAATATAAGTTCCAGTGTTTTTAAGCAACAGAAAATACTGTTTCATCAGAGAGAAATTAAAACAATGCAATATGTTATATAAATGGGTTTTTATAGGTGCTGACTGACAAAGTTTGTTATACCTGAGCTAATCTGGACTATTTGTCTGTTTAGAGTCTTGAGTCGTCATAAATACCAGACGGAGCATAAATATTAAAAAGGCACCACTAAAAACACCAGACATGACAATTTATTGAATCAAACTCAAACACGTGTCTTACCTGTCCGTCAGCGCATCCGATTGGGGAGTGGAGGATAAAATCGGGGGGTGCAAAAACATCCATCAGAGCCACAGCGTCATCTTTCAGCTGAAGGACAAACACGAAGGAACATCAGAAAACAAACTGTTCAATAAACCACAAAGGAAGTAAATTTTACTTTGTAAATCTCGTGGACGGAAAAGCACAAAAAAAGTGAGCGAGTTCAAACGTGTAAGGGAATTTACAACATGTTTAGGAAAAAAACAGTTTGTTTCAGCATTAGACAAACGGTAGAAAAGTGTTTTTGTACCTGAGCACAGAGAGTGATAATGGCCAACTGAACCACTTCTGCTGGCTTTTTTCCACTTGCATAAGTACCTGTATTTGAACAAAACTGCAATTAATCCCAACACAGGAATGCAGTACTTTACCATCATTCATTTAAAATCGAGGTAGAGGCCTTATTTGATCCATAGTCAATAAAACAAGAAGGAACTGTGCTGACGGAAAAGAAAATCAGGGAATCGGTGAAACCTAGAGAGTAAGCGTAGAAATGGGGATTCTGTAAGTATCTGGATGGATTTTGATCTAGTTTATGTTTGCATACAGTGCTTACCCTGGTACAGCGTAGCCATGTGCTGATTGAGGCTCCACAGTCCATACAGGGCACACAGCTTGCTGAGAACAGGTTTGAGCCCGGCGGGCGTGTCCTCAGCTTTCGTCCAATCGTGGAAGCTCTGGAGGCACTTATGCTCGATGAAGGCGATGGCGAGGGAACGGCAGTAGTAAAACTAAAACACACAAAAACATGGTGTGCATCTCTGACAGACACTGCACTGTCATTTGTAAAGGTAATTTAACTGTTGATTAAAAAGGTTCAGCCATTTTCAGTTTCAACATCTCCAACTCCATCACGCTCAAGCCCCTCAAGGCTGTGTGCTCAGTCCTTTGTTATTTACACTGCTAACACACGACTGTGTATCCAGACACAAGGGGGAACCAGATCATCAAATTCATGGATGATGCCACAGTGGTGGGACTCATCCGGGGAAATGGGGATTCAATGTACAAGGAAGAAGTTAAGGACCTAAAGGGCTGGTGCAGAGTGAACAACCTGCTGCTCAACGTGGACAAAACGAAAGAGATGATCATGGACTTCCGGAGGTCTCAGCCTGAGCAGGTTACCCTCAGCCTCAGTGGCCGCGCATAGTGGAGAGAGTGGAGAACATAAAGTTCCTCTGGAAACGGGCCCAGCACAGACTGTACTCCCTGAAGAAGCTGAAACAAGCCTCTCTCCCCACCAGCATCCTCAGGACCTGCTGCAGAGGTGTGGTCCAGAGTGTATCTCAACATGGTTGTCCAGCTGCAGTATGCCAGACAAAAAAGCCCTGCAGAGGATAGTCAGGGAAGCTGAGCGCTCTCCCCTCCGTCCAGGAACTCTTCCAGAGCAGGGCACTGACAACTGTCAGGGACCCTTCACACCCTCCCCACAATCACTTTGAACTGCTGCCATCAGGAAAATGGTTCCGTAGCATCCAAGCTAGGACCACCAAACCGGCTAATGGCTTCCTCCCACCAGCGGTTAGACTGTTGACCGCGAATTCGCACAGTACTACACCTTAGTTCAAGATATAGCTTCAGATTTTCTTTAATCATTTATCATCACTAGTCACTTCAGCTGTCAAAATTAATGTGTTAATCCAGATTAATCCATTTGCATGATTAATTAGATTAAAATTTTTTAACACAATTAACGCGTTAATGCACAATAACTCTTACAGTACATCAAGGAAAAAGTGATGAAATCTTATGTTACATTTGACCCACGTCTTTAGTATTTACTGCTACAAAGTTAATTTAAATGTAAAATTATAAGTCTTTATACATTTTGAAACAAATGACATTAGTTACTGATAAAAACAATGAACCAAGTGTAAAAAAACAAAAACCTCGTCAGCTGAACATTACAGAGGTTCTGTTAAGTTCTACAAAGTAGCTGGAATTTACTTTAGTTACACAACTTAAATTAGAACAAAAATATACATTTTAATGTAAAATAAGTCATTTTAGTCAAGTGTCTGTATCACCTTCTATCATGAGTGGTTTTGCTCCCACAAAATAAAAAACAACCAATAGTTATTAATTGTGATTAATCAAAATTAAGCCAGTGACCATGTGATTAATTTAGACTAATTTAGACTAATTTATAATGTTAAGTAATTGAACCACACATCATTACGTTAGTGAATGGTGATGTAGTTGTTCCATATTCATACATTAATATAAATGAACAAGAATACTACACTAATATGAACACAGTTTTTTCTGAACTTTTATTCCTAACACAGGATTGAGACAGTGAGCCCGTTTACATGCACAGGAGAACTCGGATCATTATGGGATTTCTGGAGGTATCAGATCATGAAGTGACCATGTAAACAGCATAATCTGATATGGTGTTATGTGTTATCCAATAACGGCAGTTATCAAAGTTTGAGAAATTGGATTAACGCACCTGGATTTCTCCCCAGTGGTCCAATGTCTCGGTGCATGTATACCCAGTAATCTGTCATTCTGTTGTTTTTTTTTTTTTTGCTTATGTGGAGAAAAAAAAAAAATCGTAAAAAATGGAGGGGATGTGTTCACAACGTGAACGGAAGAAAAAGACAACAATTAAGGAATGCAGCAGAGGAAAGTCTAAAGGGTCACTTTTGGATTGAAGAAAAGACAAATTTCATGTCAAATAAAATGAAAACCTTCAACATCCATCTGCTCGATGAGAAGAAATACATAATGTTTTGAAATAACACTGTACGTACGTACGTACTCCGAAAGAGACCTGATAATAGGCTGATGCATATAAACCAGGGTTTTGAGTTTCTGTGCTCATGTAAACAGGCTCAGCGAGTTGTGCTGGTGATTCAGTGCAGGGTGTCTTGACTTCAGTCTGCCACCAGGTGGCACTGTTTTTGGCTACACTGAAGCCCCAAAGACTTTAATCTTTTACGTCCAGGACAATTACACATAAAGCTCCAAAGCTTTTTGGGGGCGTCACCTGTCCGTCACTAATTTTCAGCTCACAGGTTTAATTCAATTTAATTTTATTTGTACAGCGCCGTTTACATCATAAAGAAGTAATTTGTGCCCTTTGTCTTCTTAATGTGCAATAGACCAACAGTTGCCTTGTACAGAGGAAAGGTGAGTCCATAGACCTATTAGTGGCACGAACAGGGCTATTATACAAACCCCCCCCCCACCACCACCCCTAACTCTTG
>JAQQAE010012165.1:0-13284 GCA_029823295.1 Pseudamia nigra | reverse complement strand
AACTCTAGGGGGTCCAGGTTAGCCATTAACTATTTATTTCAAAAGAAGACAGTGACATAGACAAAAACAAGCAGACAAACACACAGACAGTCTCATGTCAGGGTCACACTAATGTGTCCTGCACGACCTTCAAGGTCAGAGCGCTGCCGTCTGCTGCTCTGAGTAATGAGCAGCCCACTGGCTGCTCAGCACCCATCAGTCAACTAGACCGACAGAAATGCAGACAGACTGGGACAAAGACCAAAACCAGCTGGCAAAATTCTGCCTGTACGCTTCTGGGGCTGTAGTACAATTTGCTGCATCATGCCACAGTCTGTCTTAAAAAGGAAAAGGGAAACATTGTGGAGCTCAGTTTAACCACTCAAGCAATACACTGACCTATTCCACAATCCACCTCAGCGTGTTGTGCCCTTTTGCTTTTGCAAACTAAAATATCAAACCAAACCCTGTAAATACCATTCTGTATCCAAACCATCTATGTGCGCTGCATTTTAGCCATATCTTTCCAAACTGAAAAGAAAATGAATGGCAATTGAAAAGGAAACACATTTTCAGTGTGCATGTTTTCCAATGCAGTATGTCTTTTTTAATTTTTTGTTAGAGTTAGCTTTCTAGTGAAAGTATCCAAATACAGTATTATATTTTCCACCTTTCAATGACAAAAAAAGTGACTATTAAATTAAAGACAGTAAAAGCCAGATGAACAGAGAGAGGGAGAGATGATCGAAGTAAAGTAAAGAAAAGACTATGAAAAGGGAGACACTTAGTGAGACAGACACAGAGTGTTTAAGTGCCCTTGACATTTGTCTCTGGGCCTTGTGCCTACTCTTGTCAGTAACTGATTTAACTGGGCCAAGACTTCACCCCCACATTGTGAACCAAGCAAAAAAACTTTTGACATCTCATATACTCTAATGCCAAACCCATAATAACCTTTGTAAGTAAATAACATTCAAAGTAGATTGTGTACCCAAGCTAAAATATTAACTGTTGACAGAATCATTAAGCATTTCATTAATTGACTAAGAGTGTGTTTATGTATGTTATGTTTAAGAAGTGTAGAATAATACTGTTTGTTTTCATAAAGCACATGCTGGGAAGATGAAAGAAATTAGAGCAATCCATTACTTCAGTTTTCAAAAACAATGCTATCACAGGCTGGGATTCCTGGGTTTATATTTCCTTTTTTTGCCCAAGCGGTCTTAGAGATTGATTCTGAGGAGTGCCATAAGAGGAGAGTGTGTGTTAAATATTTATAAGCGCATTGAACTCTTTCCAGAAAGGTTTCACATATGCTTAAAAACATGACTGACTGTAATATTTGTCTGAATTCTTGGACTGAAGATGACTGTGATCTCTTGCCGAAAATGGAGAAAGACATACATCAAGAAAGACAATACATTAAAAAAAATATAAAGTCAGGCTACAGAAGCTGAAGTGCACTGCAGTAATGAGTGATTTATGACAGCTGAGAGGGCCAGGCTCACCTGATTCTCCTCATGAGTGACTCTCATCTGCTCCTTAAGGATTGATGTACGTGCTGCCTCTTCTTTCCGCATTATCCGCTCCTTCTTCAATTCAGGACTCCAGAAGCTCTTAATACTGTTGGTGGAAGATCCCAACTTGCTGTCTTTCAGGTCAAGCTCCCTGCGCAGCATCTCATTCTCCCTCTGCATCTCCCTGAACTGGGCCTGCATCTCCAGCAGCTCCCCCCCACTGCCCCGCACCGCCTGCCTGAGCAGGGCAGAGGGCACCCCCTGGTGGTGGTGGGGGTGCAGCATGGAGAGGGAGCCCAGGTCACTGTAAGACAGAAGGTCAGCATGGGGCAGCCCCACTGAAGCAATGTTAGGACTGCTGCCCATGGCTGTGACGCGGCCCCCATACATGGCCCGACTGGTGGCACGACCCAGAGTCATAGTGCCTTTTGGGTAGGTGGCAGTGGAGCCTACGCCCTCGTGGTCACTCAGGTACATGGGTCCTGAAGTAGCGTAGGCAGCGTTGAGGGATTGGATGTTCTCCATGGAGAGCGTCTTGCCCCCCGCACCACCCCCGCCCCCACTGTTGGCCCTCCGATGGCCCAGTCTGGGGGACCTTGGCAGGCGCGGGGATCGTGCGGGGCTGCTCTCTATATGGCCTACAGCTCTGGCACTGCCGTACATGTCCTGTGAATCAGCTGCGTGGCCACCAGAAGGTCCTTAACAGAGGCGCGCCGAAATGAGACTGCTCTGACTCTTTGAACCACACATGGGTGACTTATTTCATGCCTTAATAGGTGGAGTACATCAATGCCGGATCTGAAGAAACAGGAAAGAGGCAGCCGTTAGAAGAACAACCATTTAGGGTGTCACATAAAAGGCAGGAAAACACCAAAAAATACACACACATGAAAGAAGACACATTCCCCTCTTGAGCACAGACAAACAAATGCGACTTTTTAGCTTTAAGAGTCTAGGAGTCCATAGCTTCTGTGTACTGTCAAAAGGTTCCACAGGAAGTCAGATCAGTACCATGTATTTTTTACTGGCCAACATTTATCTAAATCCCATTAATGGCGCTGATAAAATCAGAGACAGTGCTATTTTACAACTACAGTAAGTAATCCATCAGCTAAATGATGCATTAATTAATAAGTGACAGTTGAATACTCTGAAATAGTGGAACTTAAGATAAATGCAAAAACATCAAATCCAAGATGTTGAATTTATGAAATATTAACTGTTTTTAAAGGGGGCACCTCTGTTTCTCAGTTACTAGAGTGCCTGGCAGTGCACATCCATGTATGGCTCAAGGCCTGCTCGCAGCAGCCCTGGCCCGATTCCAGCCCGTAGCCCCCCCACTGCATGTCACTCCCCAAGCCCTCTCCTCACTTTCCTATCAAATCTTCACTGCACCTGTCAAATAAATTCCCTAAAAGGCAAAAATAAATCTTTAACAAAAAAAACTGTTTGTAAAGACACATAGCCTGCAGTTTAGTCAGTTGATTTCCACAGTTCTCTATTTACATTAGTGGTTATTAGTGTTTTATTTGAATGTGATAAATGATTTGCAGATCTTGTCAATTATGTGAACCCTTCATTTTTACTGCCAAGCACACAGTGACATTTGTGTGCATGCTTTTAATTTGGAGTTAAATATTATTTAAAGTAAATGTGGCTGAAAAAATGACACCAATTGGTTATATCTCATCACACACCTTTGTTTTTCAAGTGTTAATATCAATTCATTTTAGTGCAATCACAGTCTAATATGAAAGACAGCTAACATCATCAGGCCTGGGGCATATGGCCTGCAGTAAAGCTCTGCTATAGTAAACTGTCTCATAAACATATTAAATGCACATGTTAAACAGACTGGGAAATGATGATTTTATAAGAATTCAGCCTCCAATACACAGTCCAAAATACATTTTTTAAATATGCTACACATTTTATTCTGCTACACAATGTCACATTAGTTTGAAGGACATCATTAAAAGAGACATTCTGAAAGACTATCACGAAGCCACATTTTAATTAAAAGATTAAAAATAAAATACTTCAGTTTTTAATGAAACGAGCTGCATGTTCTGCACAACCACCACAAAGAAATGAGGAAAGGGGTTTAATTTTGAATGGTGTAATAATGTCTCAGCCCCTCATGTGACCTGGAGCTTCAGTATATAACAAGATAAAGCACAATGATATATTTATCCATGATATATTTATAGCGGCACTTATTAAACAAGCTATTACTGTAGATATATTTAGGAACAATAGAGAATGACAATGATGCTGGACAAAAAGAAACTGAAGAAGGTTGTTAATGCCGCAGGTCACCAAGTGATTAATATTACTGGAGTGCCATTTTTGGACAGAAACGCTCAAAGTGAACCATATTTTCTCTTGTTTGGTGACACTTGCGGCTCCAGCCCTGTTGCCATGGTGACAGTGTCTGGGTTTACAGAGATAAAACGCCTCAGTCAGACGCAGATGTTTCCAAAAGGTGAGGGAAAACGTTGTCAAATGTGAGCAGTTTGTGTCGCGACACTGATCCTTTATTTGAGGTATCTCTGCAAAAATTGTAACTCTTTTTAATGGCTTTTTTTTTTTGGCTTTGACTGACTGATTTGGAAATTACGCTTCATGACACACAGAGCTAAGTGACAACAGTTCTACTTGGTCTGTGAGATTCAGTATGATTTTAGTTCACAGAGACACTCAGCTCCACTTGCAAAGTGTCTTCTGTGAATAAACATTCGGCTGGCAGCGATCACTCAGCCAGCAAAGGAGGCCAGTTAGTTAAATGTTAAGTAACAGGTGTCTAGAAAGGGTGCGTGGGTGTACAAATCTAAAACGTCAGAACAAATCAACTTGGACTGGACTGGATGTGTTCTGAGATCTGGGAGATGATGACAACCTCAATTCAAATGTTAAATATGGTCAGTAGTAACAAACGCTGTTATCTTTAGTGAGGGTCAGTGAAAAAAGCTAAATGGGCAGAAAAGACAAAATAACCGAAATATCCTAATAGAAAATGAGGGGTCCTGTTCATTTTCAGGATCAAACACACCATTTTATGTGTCCTGGTGAATTAGTAATGTTTCTACTTGTTTATGAAGGGAAGAAAAAAAATCAAGAAAATAATCAAGAAAATAAAAAATGAACAAAACAGGCAAAATGTACACACGTTAACAAAACTGAGCAACAAAAGAGTAAAATTATCCCTAAACTTAACAAAAAGTTCACAAAATGGAAGAAATATTTTTAAAAATCCACAGAATGATCAAAAATGAAAAAACAACTAAATGAAAATTGTTAACAAACGGATAAAATAACCCAAATATCCTAATAGAAAATGATAATAATCTTGTGACTGCTTTAACATCTTTAGTTTGAGTTATCAGTCGGCACAGATAATTACCACAAAAGTCAGCTCTTTGTTTAATTCAAGTTCAATGGTATGCTTTTGATCCTGAGTGAAAGATGAAGAAACCAGATGATTACCGGTAGTTATGGTTTCAGTAACAGATGCAACAAAAACAACGAAAAAGCCTGAACACGGCAAAAACACATGTAAAGGGCGAAGACACTAAATCAAACATCAAATGGTGTAGGTTTTGGCTGCATGTTGGGAGGGGGAGTAAAAATGAACAAAATGCAATCAACCCAACAATGAACAAAACCGACCTTCTGATGTGAAGCAGGAGACCAAAAAGTTTCTAAGGTAAAGTGTCTTCTTGGGGTGGGAGAAATGTACCCCCCACCCCCGATACTTACACCTATGTGTAAAAAACATAGAAGACTCAAATGATTTTTAAAAATGTAAAGGAAAAAAAAAAAAAAACAAAAAGAGAGGAAAAAAGACAAAAGATTTTAGAAGATGCAAAACATACAGTTTGTAAAAGTTGCAAAAGGACATAACAACAAGACAAAAACAGCATAAAAGACACAAAAAGACTATAAAATGCAAAAAGACACACAAGATACAAAATTTCACTTTGTAAAAGAAGCAACAGCATTTATGATGCACAAAGACAAAATTGACATGAAAGGCAAAATGTATATAAATTAAGCAAAATAACATTTAAGATGCAAAAATGAAAAAGATGCAACAAGAGGCAAAGAAAGATGCTGCAAGACACACAAAAATCTCTGATTTTTAAAAGTTCATTTGATTTATTTTGATTTAAGGTTGTATCAAGTGAATTAAATTTGAGTCCTTATCATTATACAGACAAAGTAATTGTAGATTCACTGCTGTGCTCTGTCTTTATTGTTCACATTTACACTTACTAATCATTTTTTGAGGACGTAATGGAGTTTGTGAGGAAATGAAAGAGCAGTGTTAAAGAAATATCTGGGGTCACTGTTTGCAAGTCACTTAAAATGAAAGTTCCTGCTGTTTCTTTCAAGCTGTTGGCAGAAGTTGTCATGATTTTGCTGCCACCCCCTACATCCTCAGTGATGCAGCAATGATTCGTGGCATGACTGCCTGGACACCATTTCATCACATTACATTATGTTGCCTTAAGAGGTATTTATAAAATCACAGTGCAAATAAAAATGCTATGAAAGCTGACAAATGCTAGTGAGTGGGGTTCAGCTGTGATTCATCTATGAGGCTGTCGTTGATTGTAAAGCACAGAAAAAGATATCCACAGTGATATGGAGAAAAGTTTATAAAATTAGACAAACGTGTGGGACAGTGATCAAGGATTCATGCTGACATGTCTCTTTTACACGGGTGTAGGTTTTGAAAATGAGGGGTGGGTGGGGGTGGGTTCTGCTCATTTTGAGCATCAAACACATCATTTTTTGTGTTCTGGCATCTATTTGTTTGTGAAGGGAACAAAATGGGAAAATTAACACAACAATGCACAGATATGAATGTAAATGTAAGAAAAAGTTTAAAATATTAACAACATACACAAACACAAAATGTGCCAAAATGAACAGTAAACAAGTAAAATAATCCTTAAAATGATCAAAATAGTCAACAAAATGGAAAATTGTAAAAGCAATCCACAAAATGAATAAAATAATCAAACAACTGAGCAAAAATAATATGATCAAAAATGAAGAAACAAGCAAAGTGAACAAATTAAAATAATCCTAGTCCACATGATGAAGGTGCAGTGACAGCAGACAAACATGACTCATATCTGTTTAGTATTCTTTTTTTTGACAGCTCCATGTCTGTTCACCCTTGCATCAGCCAGATCCTAGAACACTTTGCTCCTATGCGAGGCAGAAATAACCAAAATGCAATCAGAGAGTATCATATTATTGCAGAAAAAGTGATAATGTTGAAGTAGCACAAAGTATGGCAGCTGACAGGGCCAGCTGTAAGCCTGTACCCCTCCCCCACTACAGTTAACTTTACAAACCATCCATTAAAATGTGCTTAAATGAAGTTACAGCTTTAATGCGTAATTATGTTTTATTACTTTTCTAGTCCTTCAGGCTGTATATCTCTGAGCAGGCCTACATTAAGTCATTATTATTTGCTGCTGAAGTATCTCTTTCCTCCTTTGATGAGATGTTATCAAGCTTTGACAGTCACCTGCCAAAGTTAAACAGTGAAACCTTTCCAAAAGATACCACTAAGGGCCAATAAAGAAATAATCACAGTCAGTTCAGGAGGCGGTGGTGCAGAAACAGAGAAGATTCAGATGTTATGAAGCGAAGATTTTCCAGAGGCAGTGCTGAGTGAATCTGTGAGGTCAGTGAGATGTTTTCTGTGAGCTGCCATGACATTTTTGAAAGCCAACATGCAGGCAATCTGCTCCCACCCTAATAAACCTGTCGTGACTGAAAGTACGAGTTTCCTGCACCTTGAACAAAATCAGAGATCTGTCTGAGGGAAGGTTACAGAACATGTTTAATTGAGGAAAATGAGAGCATTTCATCTATAAATAACCTTGTGATAAGAGCAAGGGAGTAGATTTTGTCAGAACATGGGGAGTGGGAAATAATTGAGAAAATGAGGGGGAAAATGGCCAAAATAATCAAGAAAAAAATGAACAAAATAATAGAGAAAATGAATAAAAATTAGGAAAATAATCAAGACAATGTGCAAAAATGACCAAAAATAGTTAAGAAAATTTAAAAGATACACAAACTCACCAAGAAAATGCACAAAAATAAACCAAATAACAAGAAAAATGATGGAAAATGAACAAAACAGTCAAGAAAATGAGTGAATGAAGAAAGTGAAGAAAAAATTATCAAGAAAATAAAAAATAAACAAAGTGAGCAAAAAATAAGTTAAATAATCAAGGAAAATGAACAAAAATGGAAAAAAAAAGAAATCAACACAAAAAAGAAAAAAGGAGCAAAATAATTAAGAAAATTTGTAAAAAATAAAGAGAATACTCAAAACATTTAACATAATTGAGAAAAATAATGAAGACAATGGACATGCGACAAAATTAACGTATTTTGAGTAAAGCATTTGATTTTAACTGAGTTTATTCTGATCTAGGGCTGTGAATGACAGCATACACAGCACTAAAGCAAAATTAACAAAATCCGCTAAGAATCAACATAAATTAACAAAATCATTAAGAAAATAAAATTAGCAAACAATGACAAAAACGTGCCATTACTTATATAAAGCAGGATTTTTAGAGATATTGTAAGAAGGCAGCATATCATCTAAAGGAGTGTTTTATTGGGAGCAAATGGACATTTTACAAATAATGAGGGGGACGAATCCCCCCACCCCCTTTATTCTACGCCTATGGATAACAGAGTAACGTGAATTTTAAAGAAATACCAGCCGATTCAGTGCAGTCAGTATCACTTGAACAAGTGCAACACATCCAGTACAGACTCCACATCACGTATTCTACTACAGACCTGACGCCTACAGGCTTTCACTGACTTCAGTGGTTGCGTGATTGGATGGAAGCATAAATGTTAATGTGCTACTTATTCCAAATGGTCTGCTCATCTGAAGAGAATTTCTAACAGTCCTCATATGATATAAACTGCTGTAAATGTGAAGTGTCTAAAAAACTCACCGACCACGTTAGGGCTGATGTTTATCTCCACCAAACCAAGACGCATGTCTCCATTAAACAGACGTATCCTAATGTCTTGTAGCTTTCTGTCTGCTGACAGATGTGTGGGTTATAACAGCTTTGATGCAGCATAGGAAGCAGGGCCATGCAGTTGACAGCCCACTGGGCCTACATTTTCGACGGCTGAACGTGGTGTGCGTCGAGCACCTGAAAACCTCCACTAATGACATAGTCGAACCCACCGTGGGGAACCCGACTGAAACCTTTATTTTGAAATACGGTCGGTTCAACGCGGCTTTAAAATGCAAATTCTCTGATATCAAGTGAGCACTGACTGGCTGTGTCTATGCAACCAACGACCACGGAATGAGAAGAGGTTTTAAACGCACACAGCCTGTGATTTTCCGCCAAGTCGGTCACAATACGCTCGAAAAACCAAAGGACACTACAGAATTGAAAGTGGTATCGCTTCAGTGGTAAACTAATGACAGGTATTGTGGGAAAAGACACAAAATATACCTTTCTCGACGCTAATTCCTCTTCTTCGCCGCTGTAGACGGCATCTTGTCGCCTCCATTCACCCCAGCAGCCTCTCTGAGCATCCTGCGCTGTCATTGGGCAGCGGACACGCTCTCTCTCCTCCTCTCCACACAGGAGCAGCATCACCACTACTGCAAGTGGCAGCTGGCAGGAGGGGATGGGCGGATGAGATGCGGGGAGCTGCCTACACTGTAATTCACATCTTGAATGGAAATCAATGACGGCGTCCACTCTTATTAGCTGATTTTGTGATTTATTTTTATTTGAGCTTTCATCGTTTAACTCGTGCCTTTTAACGTGCAGGATAACCGGCACTTCGTGGTTTACAGGTGCTCGGAAATACTTGATTCAGTGGTGATGTACTTACATTGCCTAGAATTAACTTAATTCGTGCATCAGTAGTCCAACCTGTGGGTGTAAAGCAAGCATCGGTTCCTGTATGGGGGCATTTATGCTCTAAAATTACCCTGACAGGCACCCTGTCCGCCCACCCTCTGTCCCACCCCCAGTGAGGCCAAGCCTAGCCATGTTAAAGATGGCTAATGTTAGGGTTATCGCCATGGAGAGGCATGAGGTCTATTAATCCCACCGAAGGAGGAGGGATTTGCAAGAGCTGCCTGTCAGGCTCAGCTCTGGGCAACAAAGTCAGTCATTCTGACTCCTGTGATGTCTTTCTCCTTCGCTACTCAGCACATCTGATCCATTTATGCCTAATTCTTCTTGGCTGAACAGAGGAAACAAATCTACAGAAATCTGCTGAAAGAAGTGGATGGAGCTTGGACCAGTAGTTTAAATAACGCATACTTGTAGTCACTCACAATCACCACAAGATGAAATACCACAAACTACATTATTATCTGTTATGTTAAAGCCTATTACAGTGTTAACCATAAGATGTTGTTTTTTGAAGGTTAAACATAGTATGTGGTTCTACATCAAGTGGTTGAACAAATCTTGCAACCATTAAAGCATTACATCCTCTACTGCTTCGTGTTTTATAAAACAGTGAACAGCATCCAGGCTCCCAGCATTAGGAATGTAATCTGCCAGAGGGTAGGCAAAGATCCTGGGAGAAGCTCTGTCAGAAGAACTTGTGTTGCAGCAGGAATCAGTCTGAAGTCATAACATCACAAATCATGACTTCACCATGAGGTGTGCATGTCCTTCAGAGATGTTCGAACTGACATCCCTGCAGGTTTTTCCAAAACAGTCTCCCTCAGTCTTGATTGCCTCAAGGTCTCCTGGAATTAAAGGGACTTGCCCATTTCCCATTGAAACACTGATGTTAAGTATGCTTGACAGGGCCCAAAGGAGAAGCATCAGCATTTCTGTGTTCTGAACACAAGCACACATGGCTCTCCTCCTCTCTCTCCATTTCACACAGCTTCTTTCTCTCCAATATAGCCTGAGCAATGAAAAGAAAAGAGAGAATACAACCAGCCTGGGACCACTGATACCCAGTTCACTTTATGTCTCCTTCATGAGATCCCAGTAACAGACTGAACATTGGCTGGACTGATTTTCTGGTTCCTTGCAGGGAATCAGAGACCACGCAGGGGATTGGCTTGTTTTTATTCTCACAATTTGACCTACAATATGTTCCTGTGTCTCCAAATAGCCATGTTGTGAGCACTAGACTGCAATCTGTCTCCTTTTTAAATAGTCGGTGTTTGATTACTGCAAGTAATCCCTTAGATTAATCGTGCTGTACTGTGTAGGTAGAGAAATATGTCTTATTGGGGGAGACCTGCAACCATTGTCCCTGCACTATGTTTTAAAAATCTTATATTTATTTATGGATGTGAATGGACACTATGTGAGTGTACACTAGTAGTCGAGTTTGAACACATCATCTCCATCAATATTTTTTCATTTATATTTTTTCCAACATTCCATATTAATTTCGAGGACATCAAAACTGTAAAATAATTCTTATGGAATTATGTAGTTAAAAAATGTTAAATAATTTAGAACATGTTTTATACTATAGATTGTCCAAAGTAGCCATATTCAGCTTTGCACACGCATGACATTCTCTCAGCAGAGGTAGTCACCTGGAACAGTTTTCTGTTCTCAAGTGATTTAATTTATACCCCCATCTTTAGACCATCACTTGTCTTGTGCAGAGGCAGAGTGGATACAGAATCAGTAGCCCTATTAGTAATACTACAACTACTGTACAATTCCATATAATGGCAAGAAACACTTCTAGTAAAGGTGCTGTCTACGATGTTGGCAAACTACAGTACCTAGTAGCCAATGTTTGTAACGGTCTGCTATACAGTATATGGTTGGACAGGTGACTGGCCAGTAGGTGCAGGAGCTCATGCTCTCACTCGCAGGGTTGAAAACAGCTGCTATTCCCATAGGAGAGCTAGCATCTGTAGCTTATCTAACCACAGGATGACTGAGGAGAGACAGCCTGCATTTCAGATTTCTTCAACATCTGGTACAGGTAAGAATAGAACAGACACACTAGCTTGACAACTGTGAAGTTGTAAGTCACATTGACTGGCAAGTCGCCTATGTAATCATTTATATCCAACCACCAGACATGATAAGCTACTAGGTAATTTACCAGCATCTTGGGCTGCACCTTTACGTAAAGAGAAAAGACGTCCATCATTACTTCAAGAAATGAAGGTAAGTCAATCTGAAAAACCTCAATAACTTTGAATGTGTCTCCATTTAGTGGTTAAATTGAATCAACCATTGAACATATTAATTAATTTCTCTCCAACATCATTAATTCTGAAGTCTCATATTTAACACAAACACACTCATTTATTGTCCTTCACCATTAAAATGATGAAATTAGCCATGTTGATACACAGATACACTGAACACATATGAAAAATCTAGGTTTTGCAGTAATTTCAAGATATTGATATTGTTTAAAGTGATACAGCAAAGGCTTGCAAATAACCCATTAGAAAACATAAAGGCCTGGAAAGGCTGGTTTCATTATTAAAGGGTTGTGTATTGATTACTCAGTCTGTTCGTGTCACAAGCAGCAGATTAATAGTGTGAGTGATGGTGAGGGAGGAGAACCTGTGCAGTCACAGTCCCATTCATTTGTCATTTACCTCAGCTGCCTGATGGGTCTGGACATATTTAGGGCTGAAGGAGTTGTGGCTCTGCTCTTTACTGGCCTCTTGTGGTCTGGTTTGTGTGCACTGCTCCTCCTATGCTTCAATGACCCTGCTTTGATTATGTTTCTGGTTTGCTGTGTCATTGACAGAAACAGTAATTAATGGTGTCAGAGAAATTGCGGATTTGTAACCAGTGAAATGTACCTTTAACTGGATGAATCATCATTCTAGGAAGGGTACACATTTCCAGTCATGTACTACTACATAGTGACAGAATAATTGATTTGCCGAATTAATGGACCTGGCTTCATGTCTTCTCCTGGTTTCTTCTGCCAACCCTTAAACATGTCACACTTCATTTGATGATGAGTCACAACAATCACAACATCCTCTGCGGTCATCGCTAATGCAAATAACAAGTTATTCCTCAACATCTGAGGCTCTTGTCATGGCTTCCAGGAAATAGATGAATGCAAGGATTTTAAAACCCAATAAGAGTTTAATGACTTACATGAATGCCCTTAATATGAGGACATCTAGGTCAAGGGACCTTTAAATGAGGGCAATAACAATACACCATTAATCAGCTGGCTGCATACAGACATTTATCTGCTTTACATCTGAAGACAACATATTAAATAAAAAAATTTTACTAACATATAATGGAAGCAAGAGCCAAAAATATTCTCATGCCGAAAAATTTCATATCAGCTCTAATTAAGATAAATGTCAGATTATTATTTTATTCAATTTTAAAGGCTGGTTTTGGTCCTGACTGAAATGGCAAAAAAGACACAAAAAGGTTCAAAGATACAAAGTAAAATACATGAAGAAAGAAAAAGGACATCAACGATGCAAAAAAGCACAATAGGTGCAAAAACACACAATATTATGTAAAGTCAGAAAATGATGACAATCACATAAAGGATGAAGATCCAAAAAAGCAAAAATTAAGTAATAATACAGAATGTAATGTAACAGACACAAAGGCATGAAAATGACACAAAAGATGTAAAAAGACAAAAATGATAGCAATGATGCAAAAAGATTATAAGAAGAAAATATTAAGTAGGGACTTCCTTGTACAGCAGGATTTGTTCAGGGATTACGTTATAATATGATACAATACAGAAACAAGTGCAGAGAGCA
>JAQQAE010012164.1:0-13284 GCA_029823295.1 Pseudamia nigra | reverse complement strand
CACCAGAACTGTGTTGACATGGAGCCGGAAGGGACTTTGATATGTTAACACTGAGGCAAAATCAAAGACAAAACACTAAAAATACAGAAAAACAGCAATTGTGGAGTGTAAAGGAGCAAACAGAGAAACACACATTTCTGTTCTGTTCAGGGGTAAACGCACATAAAATCATCTCCAAAGACAAAATAAATATTTCATTTCAATTTAAACCTAAAACACTTCTGTAATATTGCCTTAATATACTCTAATATATTCATCATTTTATAAAGATTTCACTATATGTTTTGGTTTGTGCTGTTGATCTAAATAATTACATATACTATATACCTGTGGAATGTATCTGGTAATGGTCGAACGCTTATATTCCACCTTAAAAATGAGGTTTTTTTAAAGAGTTGGCAGATGGACACGCAAACACACTTCTCTCCCTAAATGTGAATGGTAAACGGACAAAATGAACAATAATGACACAAAATGAAGGGAATAATCGACAAAATAGACAGAAGTGACCAAAATCATCTACACATTGACCAAAAATAACCACAAAATGACGATAACTGCAGAAAATGCAAACAAAAGATGAACAAAAATGAACCAAGTAACTAACAAAATGAACAAAAATGAAGAAAATAATCAACCCAATGGGCATAAATTACCAATAAAATCACCAAAATGAACATGAACTGCAACCAGCAAATTGAACCAAAATGAACAAAATATTACACAAAATGAACAAAAAAACCCCCCAAAATAATCAAGAAAGCAAACAAAAATAGAAAAAAAAATTAACTTGAAAAAAAAATCCTCAAAATTAGCCAAAAATATACCAAAAATGTAACATGTTCTATGTAACATGTGAAAACAATCTACAAAGTAAACATGAAGATGAAAACAAATCATTGGCAAATGGACTAAAACCTGAACAAAACATTCCACAAATACACAAAAGATTAAAATAATCAAAAAGCAAACAAAAAAAAACCCTGAAAAAAACCAACAAAAATTACCTGAATAATCTGCAAAATGACCAAAAAATTGAAAGTTTTCCAAAAATTGTAAGAAAATTACTATAATAACCCACGATTGGACCAAAACCTGAACAAAATAGTCCAAAAAACCCAAAATTGAACTAAAATACACAATGATATGTAGAATAACCCACAAAAGGTCCAAAACCTGAACAAAAATGTTTCAAATGAATGAGTCAAAATGCCTAAAACAATCAAAACTGAAAAATACCCAATGGAAATTACCTGAATAATCCACAAAATGACCAAAATGACCCATTAACTGAACAAAAATGAAAAGTCCCGCCTATAATTCCACCTTAAAGATGACATTTTTTGCAGGACACACACAAACACACTGCTTTTGCCTCTCCTTGGGGGACACTGAATTTTATTGGGACAACCGTTGACCAAACTAAACACGGTGGGAGGGAAAAAATGGGGAGTCACAGTGAACATGTGCAGGAATGTGAAGGTAGATGTGAACATGAAACACTGGCAGAACTATAAAAGGTGTACGTTACTCTGACCTAAATGCAGCGTCGGGACGGTGAAATACTGATTAACACGGTGTAAGTTTGTAAAATGTCCCCAAACACAGTGTAAAAACACAATGTGAGTGCAAAGTGTCAAAAAAAGCTTAGTTTCTGGTTCTTACATTGTGCCGCAGCACCGTTCGGAATGCTTCACCTCCAGCATTTTGGTACTTACACAGTATTAGAGAGTACTAGGCCGTCCTTCAAACACATACTAATACTGTCCTACAAAGGCAAAGTACAGAAAGGCAGCATTCGGATATAAATAAGACCTGGTGATGTTTGAGTTATTTTGTCATGAGACAATGAGGGGTCAATTTTGAAAAAGGAACTAAATAAGTCAAAAATAATGAAGAAAATGAACAAAATAAGAGGAAAAACTAAGTGAAAAAAATGAACAAGATAAAAAAATGAAATGTACAAAATTATAAAAAATGAACAAAATAAGAAGTAGGGTGGGGTGCAATTTACGCACCCCTGGTCAAAATTTCTATTAATGTAAATAATGAAGCTAGAAGAAAACAGCATGATCTCCAAAAGGCATGATGTTAGACAGTGAGACATCCCCATTGCATGTTTAAAAAAAAAAAATCTATCTTTTACATTTTCAAAATAACAGAAAAGGAAAAAAGGCCACAACAAAAGTTTGGGCACCCTGCATAGTTAACACCCTGTGGACCCCCTTTGACAAGCTGAGACCTTCCTCAACCTGACAGGGTCATGGCTTCTTCATCGTCATCACTAGGAAAGACCAGGTGATGCAAATTTCAAAACGTAAGAATACCAGAGACCTCTGACCTTGTTCCAACAATCAGCAGCTGCGGGTTCCTCTAAGCAGTTGCCACAAACCCTGAAACTGAAAATTATTGATGCTCACGTAGTAGGAGAAGGCTATGAGTAGATCGCAAAGCATTTTCAGGTACCAATTTCCTCTGTTCGGGATGTAATTAAGAAATGGCAGTTAACGGGAACGGTGGCGGGGGTCGACGAGGTCTTAACTATGAAGGGTGCCCAAACTTTTGCTGTGGCCTTTTCTGTTATTTTGAAAATGTAAAAGATAAAAATAAAAATGTTATTTTTTTTTTACGTTGAAAGTGAATGTCTCATCTGTAACTTTATGCCTTTTGGAAATCATTTCATCTTCCCCTGGCTTCACTATTCATATTAATAGAAATTTTGACCAGGGGTGCCTAAACATTTGCGCCTCACTGTAAATGGAAGAAACAACGAAGAAAATGGTACGAATTGGACACAAATTAGGGCAAAAATAAAGAAAAAAAACAATGAAAAAAGAATTAAAATGAACAAAATCAGGAAAAAACTGACAATAACAAAAATGAACCAAAATAAGAAGTACAATGAGGTAAAATGAACAAATTAGGAAAATGAAGAAATTAACAAAATAAGAAGCACAAACAATGAAAAAGATCAAGAGTTGATGTAAAACTAGAAGCAAAAAGAAAGAAACTGTAAAATGAACAAAATAAGAAAGAAAATGAATACAATGATCGATAAAATGTTAACAATGAACATAAAACTAAGACAAGATTCATAAAATGAATAAAAATAAAATACATAATCAAGAAAATAACAAAACAATTAAAAAGAAATCAAAAAAATTAAGATTAACTAGGACAACAAACAAACAAGAAAATGCTAAAAAGTAACAAAAATAAAGACAATAATGAATTAAATGAGCCAAATTGAATCAAACAAAAATTAAATGAACAAAATAATCCATAAAATGCTAAAAGATGAACAAGAAGTTAAGACAAGGACAACAGAACACGTCGTAAAATCAACAAAATTGAGAACGTAACGAGGAAAATGAATCAATATGAGCAAAAATAAATCAAAATGAATATAATGAGCAAGATTAATAAAAAGCTGGTTGTCATTTTGTGCGGCTGCTGTACGTTGCCTTTGTGGAGCTGTGTAGCATGTGGGTTCACTGCAGCAGCTCACGTATGAAGCAGATAAACAAAGGGCGCGTGAGGAGAACATGGAGGTTTATGGCACTGAACGAGCTGACGGAGGTGAAACGGAGTTCTGGTCGGTCCCGTTTTCCCCAGAGAGATGTTGTCTGTCCGTCTGTCCACAATTGGAAAATATTTCCCCGTGACTCATCTCTCAGTTCTCACACGACTTCCCACATTTCCAGTGCTTCACCTGTTAAAGGATGTCCTCAACTGATACAAAAATTAAAACAGTCGGTATCTCCTTTTTGCTTCCATACAGTTTTGCATTGAAAAATATGTTGTTTTTTTTTTTTTAAATCTTCATTTCTCTTTTTTGTCTTCTTTTAATTCCAGGTGTCTATTTGTAGACCCAGAGCTTGGCTCTCTCCATCTGTAGCTACATGTGTTGAGCATCCATTATGTCCAAGTATTTGGCCTCAATGATATGAGGAAGAACGTTGTTCCTAAACAGAGAGCACAGAGAATTTATTTCAGGCGTTAGTCGTTAGGCCGACAATGAGCAGGAAAAGCAAAGAAAAACAGCAAACTATCAAAATGTCAGATCTTATCAAAGAAGATAAATCACTTCCTTCTCAGCAGAACCAGAGAACAAGACAGCAAATCAACGATACAGTGGAGCTCATGAACAAATATGTGAGTGGGCACAAAGGTACCGGGGGGGGGGGGGGTCGCTGCAAACAAGAGCTGTCAGCAAGAAATAATACTTTGATTCTGGAAAGCAATATGTTATGGAGGAGTTAGACTTTTGTTTTTCATGCAATTAAAGGTGAGCTGAACCCATACTTAATAACAATCCTTTTCTACTAGATGTCAGTGATAATTAAACATCACCTATTTTATCTTAACTTAATGATTTCAAGTAATTTTAATAACAAATGTCAACATTTTCTAATTATCTGGTTTATTTTCTTCTCTATAAGTGTAAACTGAAGATCTCTGAGTTATAGATAAATAAGAGGTCATCTTGTGATTTGTAAAACACTGTGATATTTTTCACCATTTTCTTTTTTATAGACCAAATACATAATCAGTTAATCCCAAAAATAGCTGACAGATGAGTTTAGAGACAGAAAAGCCACTTGCAATTACACAAAGAACTTTGTATCATGCTTGAGTGCACTTGCAAATCTGTAATTATATGAATTCACCTTCATAACAGTGGATATAAAAAGAAACAGGCAGCAGGAGATTCTTAATAATGTAATTCCACAAGCAGCAGCACTTAGTTTTAAACATAGCTTAGTGCAGCCGCCGACAGTCACAGTAACATTTGTAACACTGGAGTGCGTAAAACTAAATTAATTACTAAAACTGAGGCAATTTTACATACGTCTGAGAAAATGTAGAACTTTTAAAAGGTTCAGTGTGTGATATTTAGTGACATCTAGAGGTGAAACTACTGGGGATTGCAACTAACTGAATGCAACCTCACTCTCACCCACAGGGGCTGCAGAAATGCTGAAGACCCTTGTTAGACTCGGTGTTTTGTCCACTGTGGGCTTTTTAACTGAGTGGGCAATAACTTTGGTCCATTGTCAAACACAGCAGGTGACAATAATGCACCTCAACACTTGCTGAGACCTGCTATAAAACTGAACCAAAGAAGATGACTCCCTCTGTAGAATAAAACGGATCATTGTAAGGTAATAAAAACATAATTCTCATTTTCAAGTGATTTATACATGAATGAAACCATAATTAGGAATATTATATTGCATTTCTATGATTAGATCCCCCTAAATCCCTTCAAGTTTCACACCCTGAATCTATAAATAAGATCAGATTCATTGTTATAATTACCATGAATGAAGTTACAATGTGTATATGAACAGTGTCACCCAGCCAGCCACAGATATTTGCATATTTCATCATAATGCGTTTCTTTTATGGCCTATATACAGTATATAAACCCTCTAAAAGGGCAGACACATTTTGGAGAAGCAGAGGAGAGTGAAAACAGGACTGTTCTTCCTCGGCTCTAAATGAATGCTGAGGTCAGAGTCTGCTGGATGTGCTTGGCATCTGGAGTTCTGAAATGACCTCTTGGCCTTGGAGCACAGTGAAGTGTAATATATATAAGGTTTATGCAGCTGGTTTAAAGTTGAAAATTGCAACTTTTCCAAGGGTGTATCATCATTTTTTATTTAAGATATTTCACTAGTTTGATGCACCAGAAAAGGCGAGGGTTGTGAATTATTCAATAAATGTACAAATATCATTTATAATGCACTATTTCCATCTGCTGTTTGCTCCGCAGCCACTGTTTTGACACCACATGTTTCTAACACTGAACAGGAGGACACCCATATAGAAAAAAAAAAGCTTGTTTCATTCAACCTCACAATTAAATGTCACCAAGAAAGTTAGTTTGTGGGACAACAGAGACGTACCTGATTGGGATTAGCAGGATCATGAACAGAGGGAAGATCATCTTCATGTACGGCATCGGGTACATGCCAAACGTACACAGCACCAGCAGCTGCATCATCTGCAGGAAGGTGAAGTAGTGGATCTTCCTCTGGGGCACTTTGCGGATGTAGTGGGTAGGCGGGTAAGACGTCTGCAGGAGGCGAGAGGATCAGCACAGATTAAAGTACAATCTCTCCTGAGGTGTTTTTTTTTTGTCCTCAGGTCTGTAGCTGCCTTACAGACACAGCTGAGGGAAAATCACGGCCCACACACGTCGCTGGGTTTGTGAAAATAAATAACATTGAACATTGAGGTGGATGTTTTCTTATAAAGTATAATAGCAGTATTTGTGCCATGTGAAGCGGGTTTACAATACTTAAACTTGCACTAAATATGTTGGTACACAACAGAACATATCTGTGGGAAGTTCAAACGCAACTTCTTTCCAACAATACAAAAGTCATAGATGTGGAATGAATTGCTACCTGAGTCAAAAGGCCATTTCATAAACAGAACAGATCTTAAGTTATGTGAAAAATAAAACAAGACTGACTGAACAAATCTTCTCTGCAGCTTGAGTAAGAGTCTCAACAAAGTGTTGGCTTATTTTGATCATTTTCTTAATCAATTTCTACATTTCTGATGATTTTCTTGTTCATATTGCTTATTCTGTTACATACTTTATTTATTTGATTATCTTCATGTTTTGTTCCCTTCATAGATTTAAAGACAAAACACATTTTGATGCATTGACAATTCACAAGAACATAGAACCTGAAGTGTATTTTCATTACGATCCAGACAAGCCAAAACATCTTAAATCTCCTTTTTTTCTTTTGGCTGTTCCTTTTAGAACTAGCAACAGCAAATCATCTGCTTCCATATGGCCCTGTCCTCTGCATCTCCTAAGCTCAGACCAAATAGCTGCATGTCCTCTTTTACCGCATAAATTAAAATACTTCACTATAATAATAACAGATTCTACAGTCAATAATTATGTAAAAGTATTTCAGGAGAATTTACCAGCCATTTTATTAAGTACACCTATTCAAATGCAAAGGTTCAGTCTGGTGGTGATGTAATGGCATAAGGGATATTTTCTTCAAATCATGTCAAAGTTCTTTCTTGAACATGACAATGAGCTCACTGGACTCCAATGGCTTCCACAGTCACCAGAATTCAATCTAATAGAACACCTCTGGAATGTGGTGGAACGGGTGATTTGCATTACAGATGCACAGCCAACAAATCTGCAGCAACTGATGCTATCATTTCAATGTGGACCAAAATCTGTGAGGAATGTTTCCATGAATCTATGCCGTGACAAATTAAGTCAGTTCTGAAGGCAAAAGGGGTCCAATCCGGTACGAATCTGGTAACTTATACTTATAAATGTATAAGTTGCATTACTGCTGTAAATGTTTACTGTTCAGTTTACTTGAGCTACTGTACTTTATATCGTGCCAGTGGTTTAATCTACAGCTGTGTATCATATCGTAAAAGAAATCACTAAACAATCTGTAAACATTCAACTTATGAGTTCACAAGCAGACGCAGACCTGATTTCATTGCATTGTGACATTGCATTTTCCAGCCAATTGTAGTGTTTTTAAATACATTATTTAGCTTAAAATGGAGGATGATTTGAAACTCAATGCACAAAGAAACACTTGATCCTTCAGTTTATCACAAACATTCAAAATCAATACATTTGGACATATATGATTTCCAGAGGACAGAAAACGATGAAGAACTGCAGAAGGAAACATGCAATGGAATTAAATGTCCATTCTGTATCTGAGATGTAGTTGAGTAGAAATATAAAGCTGCAGAACATGGGATACTCCAATAAAATATAGTACTTGTACCACTGGGAATTCATGTATTTATCTTACACTTCCCTATCACAGCCATTTGGAGGCGCTAGTGTGAACGGATTGAAGGTCACTTGTCTTACCTTTGTGCTGAGGCAGTATGAACGTGAAATCGGACACAGAATGACATGTTTTCATTTTAGCTTCATAGAAAAATGCATCTAGAGTTTATGTTTTTAATCTAACGTGTGTAAAAGAATATTAAAACCATCACGTGACTGTCATTCTGCATTATACTTAATTCACCAGCCAATAATCTGTCCTCATTAACTAAACCCCACCCACCTGGAGTTCTAAGGAGATTAAAACAAGCATACAATCGTAGCTGCAGATATTACTGGACTCGGTCTGGTCCTGAAGCAGTGGGCACTCATTCAGTCTTTTGATCTGCCGTGGACATATGGGCGCACACACACATATAAATTCAATGCAACACACTGTCTCACCTGCTCCTTGAGGAGGAGAGCCATGCGGTCGCACATCTGGTTTCCGTCGATGGAGGTGAGGGCGATGTAGAGAAAGAGGCCATACAGGACGGGTTTGGGGATCCACTGCAGAGGGACGGGCAGCAGCAGCACCGACACGCCGATGAAGATGTTGGCAGCCAAAGATGTGAGCCGGGTCTCCTTCACCTGGACGATACTGAGGAAAGACGCACGAATGAATGCCTACTGGATTCGACAGGAGCACGATTGTTTTATACAATGAGACAGACTACATATCTGTCCAGGATTTTCTTATCAGGGTTCTTGCACATTTTGCTGTCCAAATAAATTAGAATTTTCTGAATTAAATTTGCAGTGTCTGAGAGAAATATGCATGCTCTTCAAACTAAGATTGTGAAAAACATTAGTTGCTGCACATATGAAATGATGAACTTTATGTTACACAATCAGAAGCACTGTTTCTTTATAAACAGAGACATTGTGATTTAACCTGATGCTACATAAAAAAAATGTCCCTTACTTCTCCTCTGATTTTAATGTTTATGAGCTTATGGTCATGTTTTCTTATATACTATGTAGCGCTACTACAAATATTATATTTTAACTGATTTGTTAAAAAAATTGGCAGCTTCTCTATTTTAATGATTAATTAAGTTGTTCCTTGGACTCGCTGGACAAAATTTCCATAATTACCTTTCAGCATATTGTAATTCAAATGAGCTGAGAAGAAACACTTTTGTGGATGTAGAAAATCTACACACTGATTGGACATTTTAGCCACTGGGGTGTTTTTAGAAAGGTAGCAGATTAAATATGTGATTGACAGCTATAAATACTGAGCGCTGTTCAGGTTCAGTTTGATGTGACTTGACACAGACACTTGGAAAAGCAGGTTCACTCTTCAACAGGTCTGGGGAGTCTGAAAGTAAAGCATGAAAATTCTCACTTAAAACTCTCACAGCCCCTTCTCAAATAATCTCCTGGATACTTGTGATATGACAAATATACAATCATGCCCCTCAGCCTGTTCTTCAGGATCACCAGACCCACCAGAACCACCAAAATTCATGACAACCTCAGATAATGTGTCAGGGAGTCTTTGTGACTGAATCCATGGCACAGACAGGAAAAGGGTGCGGTCAACAGGAGCTAAATTTGTATTTAAAGTAAAAGACAATGAAACGGCCCACTTGATAAAGAGCTGAAAAACAAGTATACTGTACAAACATGTACTGTGTATATTGATGAAAAAGGAGCACAGTATTGCTCCTTCAAGGACACCCTCTTAAGCGCTGAGCAACATTGTTCACCATTTTGTGAGATTTTATTAACCAAAGAACTAAGTGATTAATCGATTCATTCGAGAACAATGGAAACAACATTAAGTTGCAGCCATGTTGTTACGGACACATTTTGTGTAGATTAGCCTGACCCTGTGAGAAGGGGCTCAAAAACAGGTAACAAAAAGGCTGTCTTTCATATTCTACTAATAACGTGAATAACAGCCCATGCAACCACTTCAATCAGAAAGAACTTTCAAGTGAGAGGAAGAAATGAATGATGTAAATATTAGCATGCTATAACTACAAAAACATCTGTTTATTAGTTTCTGGTTGAATAAAATATATTCTTTTTGCATCTTTGCTCATGTTGGGGGTACCATTAGGTGACATGATGAGTTTCTACAGAGACAGAAACAACCTTGTTGGATACAATTTTTTGGAGGATTTCTGAAGGTCTTGAGCAAAGAATTTTGAATTAACAAATAAGTATAAAAGATTAACGAAACTGAATTCCACAAAGCTACTAACTGAAGCAAAAACAGATGGAAAAATTGAAGGCTGCTTTTATAAGACTAAAAGTAAAAATAAAGAAGCTTCAAAAATGAAGGTTCTATTCTGATTATGCTTAAGGACACATGCACACTGTTGGGTCACTTTATTCTGCATCCATGTGAAGAGTGGTTGAGACTAGTGAGAGCAAAATGCATTCATTAATATTTACTTCAATCTGGGGTTGTTTAAAACATCTCAGGGGTCGAAAGTTGATTAACACAGTAGGAAAAAAGGGTTTCCGCAATGTGAAATACCGCTTTCTCTCCCTCTGCAGTTGCTTAAATCTCTAAAGCTATTTCAAATAAACAATCTGAGAGGAAAATGACTTCTTGGTTGAACAGGCAGGGATGGGATGAAATGAAATGACTGGGAGTTGGTGCTTTTAGCTAATTTCTGACAGAAAATCCAATTTGAATATTCTGTAAAAATATTCCAAACCTATACATTAACATAGTTTTCAGGATCCTGTATACATTATAAGTCCATTATCTCAATTAGGTTACACAAGACTCCCCCTCTGCCCTATTTATTGCACTTTACTACTGAAGTAATCCTGAATGATTGCTAATTACAATTTTGCACATCCCTGCATGGCCAGAGTGATATACTTAATCCTCTCGCCTCTTAAAAACTCCCTCACCTCTTCCACCCAGTGAGAAAATGCTTAGTTACATAGTAATCATGCAATCAGGGAAGAGCAGGATACAGTAGTCTGCAACATAAAATTACAGTCACCGCGCACTCTGAAGACGACCTTTAATTGAGTGCTTGATTAGCGCCGGTGGTGAGACGGCGGGTAACTCACGTCTCGTAGAGGTGCCCCCCCTCCACGCGCTGCTCCACGAAAGCCAGCTGGCGTACATGGAGGGTGGAGTGGGGGAAGGCCGCATGCATCCAGGGCAACCCCAGCACCGACATCAGTATGTTAATGAGCCCGGAGAGCATCAGGTCCCAGTGATATGCTGTGCCCTTCAGCAACCTGAGGAGGGATCAGGCTGTTACACACAACATCAAAGTGAAAACAACAACCATCTTTATGCTTCTCTTCATACGCTACACTTGTATAGCACTTTATAAAGACTTTAAATTAAAGTGCTTTTGATGTGGGTCATATTAAAGGCGTTCTTATCGAGAAATGTCATGTCATTATCATAATTATGTTTTCGTGAGTGTATGACCATCTGAAAATATGAATCGTTGCAGTGTTGTGACCTTATATTCCATTGGTCTTACTAATGTTTGCTACCCACTTAGGGATAGTGCAGGGTTCTAGAAGTTGGTAGCCATTTTCCAAAATCAAGCCAATAAGGAGCATTTGCAATCTGCTTTGAAATCTTTTGCGGCCAGTGCCCTTACATAGTTTGGCAACTTGTCATGGTCTATCTTAATATGCTGTCAAATGTGTTTCCAAGAGCCATTTATAATTTATGTTGTTGAACTTCCCACCACTTGCGGAGCTGGTACTCCTGCTGCCATACGCCTTCCCTCGCCACCAAGAGTTTAAATCAGCTGTAATCAGTGGCATCTGTTGTGCTTAGTGGAAGAGCAAAGAGTTATTTGACTGTGAATGTTCACTTTTTGTTTGTTCATTTGTTTCTTAGTTCAAGTGATAATAGAGAATGTGTGTTTTATGAGAAAAAAAGACTGTGAGTACTAAACATTAGCAGACAGGACAAGGCATAATTTGTGTTATAAGTACAATCAAGTGGCCTTTCAAGTGGCAAGGAGTCAGTAAAGCTTGCACAGGTCGCTGTTTACAGACCGTAAAAGGGTCGACAAAGGAGAGAGAACTCTCCAAAACAGTCTAAAGGGGGATTTGTTCCACAATGGCTGTGATATTTGGGAAGAAAAGCTATTCCGTGAGTCCTAAATCTGCACAATCACAGAAACTTAACAACTTCAGTGTAATTATATACAATTGAGACCAAAATGATCCAGTTGGACTGAGGGCAGACTGGACTGAGGGCAGACTGGATAATACAGTGATGATGCTACGGTATAGGGTAACCTCTTTCACACAACATCATGGCAGTTCTTCACACTATGAGGTGATTTCCTTCAAGGTGCTTTATCATATATTTAACTACTATGTGTGAGTGTATACCAGAGCCCAGTTAGGACAAAATGAACGCTGGCTATAACAGGGGCTTTAGCAATTTTAGTGGCCACCAAAAGGAAAGATAAGGTGGGGACAGAGGGTGCGATCTGTGACTTCAACACTAGATATCACAAAATATTACACATTGAACTGTTTTAAAGTTCCACCCTCTTGTTACACCTTTTCATGTTCTGTGGCCTCCTGGACAGTCCCCTTCCCTCACTAACAGCCTGGAACAATGATTGGTATGAACTCACATGACCCGAACCCATTTGGTCAAGGGTCATACTCCCTGATATATGTTTGTGAACGTAAATGATTGGTTCTTTATATTTTGTACTATTTTTGGATTTTTTTTTCTGTTTCATGTTATTTGAAATCTCTCGTACAGTATGATGATGCCATAAGGTGAAATTTGTTTAACGTTAACAACAACTGTTCCTGGGGTTTTGACATATTTCTTTTTTTCCCATGCACCTTTCAAATAGTTAAAGCTGTGCCAAAAATAACATGCACACAAGACTTAAAACAAAGCCATGATGATGAGATGACAATTTTACATATAATAATATGCTCAATGACGCCTGTGAACAGAAAACATGCACAACTCAAACACACATCATTCTCCTAAGGTCAACAGTGCCCTTCAACATGACCTTGAATAACCTCACTCTCTCGTAGGCCTCCTTGTCTTCTTGTGCAACATGCAAGAAAATGCCCTGTTTGCATCATTTTATATTTAATCCGCGTATCACTGATGATGACATGAGAAGGCAAACGTAATACGTCAGTGACTTTACATAAAGGGATGACCTTTACGATATGGTAGTGTTCATGTTAGTGAGGGGTCTCTGCAGTTTGCACTATGCTCCAGACCTCTAGACATAATAAGCATAATAAAAAAGTAAGGTTGTCAAAATGAATGCATTAATCTGCGTGAAACCATTTGCATGATTAATTAGATTAAAAATTTTTAATGCGATTAACGCATTAACACGATTAACGCACAGTGACTCATATACAGTATCAAGGAAAAAGTGATGAAATCTTATGTTACATTTGACCCACCTCACTGCCAACTTCTTTAGTATTTACTGCTT
>JAQQAE010012163.1:0-13285 GCA_029823295.1 Pseudamia nigra | reverse complement strand
GGCGGGGCGGGGGGGGGGGGGTGGTAATGAAGAGAAAAAAAACAATATCACCTTTGTTTTGTATAGGTAAGAGACACTGTTTTTGCACCTATGACAAAGCAGCTGAACACTATTTTTTAATGTCACAAAGTAACTCAAATCCATGTTGGAGTCCAGAGGTGAAATGAATGAATTCTTTAAAGGTCCCATGGCATCAGAATTGATCTTTATTTTATGCTCTGTTCCTCACATAAGACACACCATAGGAAAAACAAGTCATTTTGGATATTTGTAAATTTTGACATCACGAGTTGTAGCAATCATAGTCAAGCCAAAATGCATAAGCCCAACTCCCATTGAAAAAGTGTATTATTGTGTGTTTACTGTAGCCTCGCATGTGATTATGATTCTAGATCACCTTGGGAATGACCTGTGCTTTAGCCAGTCAGACTATTTTCTGATGAAATGTTGACAGATACAACTTCTACAGTAATAGTGAAAACAGAGGGTGCATCGGGAAAGCAAATAAAAAACAAATCGACACAGGTTATTTGTCTATATCCTTAGAAAAGCCTTTAGCAGACACATTTAGTTAAGATATAGAGAGCTTTAACCTTTTAAAAAGCTGAACTACCAAAAATTTCTGGAAATTTCTATTTTTACTTAACTGGAGTGTTTATTGGACTTTCAAACCACTGGAAAAAATATGCTAAAAAACGTTTTATAACTGAGTTCTGATTTGTATCATATTTGATCCATCAGTTATTTATTGCAACTTGTTGTTTGCATGTTTTTTAATAAACAAGCAAACACGTGCATAAAATTTATTTAAACTTTTAACAGATCCTGTGTATCACTCCTTAGCTGCAAACGTTTACAAAATGCAAAGATTTTGACTGGTTAAATTATGAGTTGGGTTAGGACTAGGTCTGAGGTTAGGGTAAATAATAATGATAATAATAATAAGAAGAGGAGGAAGAACTTTTAATTATTATTGGGAAACACAGACATTTACTCTTAACATACAGTAATATGCTTTTAGAGGCTTTAGTTTGCGTAGGTTACCTCTTTAAATATGCACAAGGCATCTGGGGCAGCTGTGGTTCAGTAGGTAGAGCAGGTTGTTCATGAACTGCAAAGTTTGTGGTTCAATCCCAGGCTTCTTATGGTCGCAGGCCGAAGTGTCCTTGAGCAAGACACCAAATCCCACATTGGTGTCTGCTTGTGTGTGCAAAAGGGGGGGGGGGATTGGGGATTGGTATGTGCACCAATGCACATACCAATCAGTATGTGCATTGGTGCCAAATACTAGGCACCAATGCACATACTGATGAGGAGAATCCCCTACACCTCCCATGAAATCTACCCTCTCGGTTGTAGTGTCACATGTCCAGCCGCCAGGTGGCAGCAGTAACTTATCCATCCTCACAACAAACCACAGAAGAAGACTTGTTTCCAAGCTACGAAGGGAAGCTACTGCTGAACTGACGGTGAGACATACAGTACTTAAAATCTTTGTCTTTAGAAAGAAATTAATGTTTTATCACTGTTGTCATCAGCAAGACATGTTTACCCAGAGTCAAAAGGTTAAAACGACTGTACCGTAGATGTCCACGTGTGATTAGCCGGGGTTTTCATGCTACGTGGCACCGATTTAGTCAGGATTCTCAGTTGCGGCTTCCTTCAGTTTTAAAAATATCCCTCCCATTTTTGTTTACATTGGATTGAGAGGCATTGCAGCAGTCAAACACATCTGTTTTTTTCCATTTTCAGCTGGATTTCTACCTCTCCTGTTTATGAGGATGCTACCAGTGGAGCATCTTCATCTGAAACATGTGGTGCAGGTCGTGTCCGCCCTGGAGGCTGTCGTCCTCCGCAGCTTCGGTCCACACGGAGGACAGGTGCTGCTCACCCGGGACACTGGACAGGCCATGCTGAGCCGCAGTGGGACCCGGATCCTCACAGCTTTACAACTGGAGCATCCACTGGCCAGGTAGGAAAACTAAAACACAGAGATTTACTGACTTAATGCGCGGTAAATACCACAAAAAGGGGAGATAACATGTAAAAACTCTACAGAACTTGTATACAGTATTGTAAGTTTTTTTTGGCAAATAGTGATTTACTACTTTTTTTTTAACATTTTGCTTGGGTTCAAAATTTCATCTTGCAGCTGTGAAAAGGTACAGACTATACCCTGAATTAGAAAAAGCTTTAAAATTTTGATCTTGTTTAAACCTGGCAAAATGCTTTAACAACAATAAACCCTGTTGCAAGGTTTAAATGCATTGTGATCAGACTGTGATCACATCTTCGTGACCACATTTGGCTGTAGCCTAGATCACACTGTGTCCAGATCTTATTTGGGTGTAAATGCAATTAGTACAACAAGATCACATCTGTACCATGAATTCCCACCACTTCAAATGAAGGAATGAATAGAGCTGAGACAAATAAATTACTCACATGCAGGTTTTACTCTGCAAGTTGACATCCAGATATGCTGTGACATATAAATAGAAACAGTATTCAAGTTAAAGTATTATTACTTTATATCTATAATGACTTGAGTAGACAGACTCATACTTGATTATCTGCATAACCAACACGTTATTTATTGTACAGGTAATAAAAATAATGCACAGTAATTGTCATTAATACTGTGACAGATCCAGAACCAGAAAAATGTAAGAAAAGGAAAAATACAAAAGCATAATTTATTGTCAATATGTTATGGTGTGTTAATGACCAGTTTATTGCAAGATTTGTTGTTTACTTTGTTGATTTTTGTTCAACTACGTTAGTTATTTTGTTCACTTTTGTATACGTACTTGATTACTTGCTTCAGTTTTGCTGCTTGTTTTTGTTCATTTTTTGTTGATTTCTATTGTTTTGTTTTGACACAGTATTGGTTGATAATATGACTGTTGTTCATCGTCATTTGAATTAAGCACAGTCCGTGAAAACACAAAGTCAGACTTACGGTAACCTGACTCCTGATCATTGAGCTGTGCAGACAAATGTAGAAATAGAACTTTATTGTAACTGATAACTACTCACAGAAGTATTTTTTGAACTATCCAAGTATACAGTATGTATTGGACTGTTTATTTTTAATGTTGAAAGATGTGCTTAAACTTACACATGTTGTTACAGGCATTCTTTAGTTTAGAGGTGGAAACTACCCGGGTTTTCTTGAAGAATTTGTGCTATGGGAAAGGATGGTGTGATCATTTGTGACACAGCACTGTAAAAGCCAATTTACTTGAATTTTTTAAAGCATTTTGATGGATTTAGTGGTTCAAAATGAATAATTTTAAAACTGGATATCTGTGGTGTAGAATTTTAAGGGTTAACAGAAAAAAGACAAAGTAAAAGGCAAGAAAAAGAAGTAAATCTATTTTGTTTGACTGACAAACTGTTTAAAAATATATTTCCACTGATGTTACGGATGCAGTCACATATTATGTAACCTATTCTATTCTACTCTATTTTAATTTTAACCCATTTGAAGGGGAAGTGTTTGTCTCAACCTCATCCTTTTGGTAGCCTGGACTAGTAACTTCCTCTTTAGTGAGTCTGTTGCTACAGAGTATTAATTTGGTCAAAATCTGTCTCCGCTTTGTGTCTCTGACAATAAAGTGATTATTTCTGAACCTGAATTCATGGTTGAGGGTCTGTGTTTACTTTGAATTGTCCGATAATCAATTGAAGCATATTTTGTTAATTTGATTATGTGGTTCAATCCAATTATTTGTTGCTGGTTTGAAGTTTGATCAGTATCAGGACTATCTCAGAGCAGGGACATTTTCTTAACAGGTTTATTTTTTGTGTTTGTTATGCATGAAATTTCAATGTGTGTTAAGAGCTCAACTGGAGATGCAACTAAAATGTATGTGATAGTTTTGAAATATTAATGGTCAAGGTGTCATTTCCTCTGTGTGCCTGTGTGTTGGTTGACTTTTTCTGTGTTTTGCCCAGTTCTTAATTGTCACATCTTTTGTCTTGTGTTTCTTTTATTTGATTTTAGGATGGTGGTAGAGTGTGCCTGGAAACATAATACAAAAACAGGGGATGGAGCTAAGACCTTTATCCTTTTGCTGGCGTCACTGCTGCGGATGATTCATGCAGCTGCCTCACAGGACCCTCATGTGTCTCACACTTACAACTCGAGGGAAGCAGCAAAAACTAGTGCTGCAAAGCGCTTGGCTGATGAACTGCTGGCGTTGGCACTGGAGGAGCTGGATGATCTTATCTCTATAGGAGTAGCCCCTTATGGCTATGTTCTTTCATGGCAAGATTTCACTGCAATGACCAAATCACCAGTTCAGAAGCTGCTATCATCATTCTTTTACACTCGCCTTGGTTGCAGTAACTGTGATTTTTTTAGTAACCTCACGTGTGAGATGCTCACTAAGTGGAGGTTTAAGGACAACTTAGCTTCTACATCTCTTCAGTTTATAAATGACAACTTCCCTGCACTACATACACCTGTATTAGGCTTTCCTATCAGCTGTTCACGTTTGATTGAAGGCCAGGTGATACACAGGGATTTTGCAACATCTTACATGCAGACTGACCACACGCCAGTTAAAGTTGTAGTTTTCACTGGTTGCCTGCAGCCAAAATTGCTTAATGCTGGAGAAGTGCTGAAGCTGGGCTGTGATGCTCTAGGAAAAAAAGAGGACAGAAGAAATGGCATAAACATTGTGCAGTATACCGCCTGGTCAGAAAACTCCCTAGAGCGCGTTTTTGCAAACCTGCAGTCTTTGGGCGTCTCTGTGCTTCTTTGTGCAGTGAAGCAGTCAGATGCTGTTTTGTCTTTAGCCACACAGGCACAAATGAGTGTTGTGGAATGTGTGAGTGACGATGAGCTTTCACTCTTTACCCAGCTAAGTGGAGCCACACCTGTTTCAGAATACTGGGGGATACAGCCAGAACATGTTGCCACATTGGCCTTTTGCAGACCAATGCTACTGGGAGCTCACAGGTTTGAAAACATCTCTAATTATTCATTGGCATTTACAGACAGAATCACAATTATACATTTAGTACGTACTGTAAATGGAACAAACAGACACATACTACATGACTTTGAATATTAATGTAATCTGCATCTTGCTGGAAAGCAGCTTAAACTTCTTTTTCTTTTGCAGGTACATCCATGTGGCTTTCCATGATTCCAAAGATGCTGTTATGGTTAAACCATGCAGTCTGATCATTTGTGGCTCAGGAGAAGGGCAAACAGGGCAATATGCTGCTGCATTTCAAGAAGCCATCCGCATGTTACTGACAACCTGGGATCCTCTTTATTCAAGTCCAAGCTCAGCATCAAAGACTGCCTTTCATTTGCACAAACACACATCCTCACACACAGGATATGCATCTTCAAGTGCACCTTCTCGCCAGGACTTTGTGCTGGAACCAGGCTGTGTCTTACCTGCCGGTGGAACCTTTGAGTTTCTTTTAAACCATGCCCTCCTACGGGGTAGTTCAGTTTGTGACACACCTCTAAGGTTTCCTGCCGCCTCCCAGCTATTGGCAAATGCTCTTCTCAGCGTGCCCCTTCAGATTTACTCACACAGTCCTCGCCGTTTGCTGCAGGTTCAAACTATGGTCCTGAGATCTGTTCAGTATCATGGACATGTTTTCAGTCCTGTGTATGAACAGGAGCACAACACAAGCCCCATAGATGGTTATTGTAAAGGTGAATGTCCTCCAGAGGGTGGTAAACTAAGCACGTATTGTTATGGAAAACCTGGCCTGGCATCAGAAGGTTTTATGTTGGACTCAGGCCTTGAATCGGTCTCTTGTAAATACCATTTGGTTCTGGCTGTGTTGCAGTGTGTCACAAGGCTTTTCCGGGTAGGCACAGTGCTGCGTACACACACGAGAATACACACACAATCACATAGGCTAGCAGACATTTCCTGGGAGGACACAGAGGACGAGGCTGAGAACTGAGATTGCATTGTGTCCTGGGACGGAGGCCATAAACACATTTTCTCTCCATAGTTAATTATGTACGAGTTGGATGAAACACATTCCCATCTGTTTGACCACATCATGAATACTGCGATTGTAATTCTTAAATTTATACAAAGTTTTGTGAGTCTTTTCTACTTCCAGAGAGATTATAGGTGTTGTTTTATGGCGATATTGTTGAGTTAAGGTAGCAGGACAGTAAAGTGTTGCCTCTGTACCAGCTTGTCCCGAATCAAAGCTGGGTGTGGCAATAAACATAAAAAAAGACCCATGGCTGAGTCATTATCCACTCTGTGTTAATGTGAAGTAGTGTGAGAGTGCAAGTGTTTATGCCGGGCTGTCTCCTTTTGTTCAACATTTCTCTTCCTTATCAGCTCGCCTTCACTGTTTTCATGGGCAGTACACACTCTGCTACATAAAAGACACACACGCAGAAATATGTGGACACTCTGTCTCATAAATATACACCTTCCTTTTTTATAATCAGTGTTATCTCTATAATTGGGGCTAGGGAGTTAGAAGTCAGAAGGGGTTACACCCTGCTGTCAGCAACCAAATCAGACTTAACTTCCTTGTACTGTAATCAGATATGTAACTATTCGAAACTTTCTTCTGTGGGGAAGTAGTGAGTCATTTGACATTAACTGCCTTGCTTTAATCAACAAGTGTGTACTGTTTATGACAATTACAGCGTGAGTCAGTTCTAAACAAAGAATTTTGTAAATGAATTGTGATGTGATAACTCAGCTTAGATTGGTTTATGCTTTGGATCAAACTGTGAGTCACACTTGGTAATCGGGAGTTACTCAGTGTTGTTTTCCACTGTGCACATGGGAAAGAATCCAGTGTTTTGAGTCTTATCAAAACATCATTGCCCTTCTGACCCCTCGATCTCACAGAGCCAAACTGGAATAAGGTAATATATCCTGTACAGCTACACAGTATCTTATGCTGAAAAAAGACTTAATAATCAGTTTTAACGCATTTGGTCTTAGAGGACGGTGTACAGGAATGATTAATATTCCAATAACCTCAGTCAGCTGTGTTTGTACATTTTGGTTTATTCAGTTCTCAATCATATGTTCTTCTGTGAAACATAGTGCACATGTTATAAATCAACTTAATCTCTGTAAAATGAGAAAGATATTATAAAATACATCATCAAACGGTATGTACCACACAACCCACTAAATTCAGAAATCTCTCACAAATAAAAAAAGACATTTCAAAACAATGTGACAAAAAAAAATGAAAGGCCTTTCCAAAAAGGGAATATTGTGAGACAGAAATGATAAAACAAAATGTCAGTAATGGCAGAGCAAATGAAATGCTACTCTACTACCAAGCTGGGGAAAAGTTCACAGCTGGTATCGCACTGGCTACAAGTAGTCACCGTGGTTTTATTTCAGTTTAGTAAGAAAAAGACATGTAGGTATCATTGGCTACTGCTGTGTTGTGCTGAGGTGGTGGTGGTTGCCTTTTGGGCCCTGAACTATGACTTCTTGCCAGTGTGTGATCAATATACGAGAATATGATCCTTTGTTTAGATATTTAGCATTTCACACACATTAATTTCATTCAGATGATCACAAAATTACACATTCTGTACTACATTTCAACTGAAGCACAGATGGAAACCCATTCTATAGCTGGGCCAAATAACCACATTGCATCTATCTAGTTCACGAAGGTGGTGCTGCTCAGTGTCAGCAGTACAGTTGGAACTGATGTAATATTCAGAAATGTCTGTACCCAGCCTAGCTTAGGTTACCCCCCTTGAACAAGCAGTGTTTCTATTGGCAGTGAAGAGTCATGTGACTCTGGGAATGACATCATGCAACATTAATAAGGACTTGTTGTGATGGTGGGTTTCACACCACCTCCCGAGACTTCCTGATGGCACAGCACAAGAGCATACTAAATATCATCCCGAAAATCTGAAAAACAGAGGAAAACATACAGTACTTCTGTCTTCACCAGGCATTGCAATGTAATGAGCGATGGTCAACTGAATCCTATGCTTACCATAACCACGCCAATGGTGATTCCCACTCCTCCGATGATGTGTAGTTTTGAGTTAAACACCTCCTCGATGGCATCAGGACAGCTCTGCAACATACAAGTCAGGATTTCTTTAAGGTGTCTCTAAACCTGTGCTAAACACAACTTGATCAATGGTGCATACAACAGACAGCCGGAGTATGCAGGCTCTGGTAAACCATTGTTGTCATAGCAACACTGCAAGGAGGCTGAGGGAATTAGACCACAAAGCAAAGACTGATAAACTTGAGACACATGGCAGACCATCAGTATTCATTGAACACATAGTGCAGTAAATAAACATTGCTCTTCCATAAACACATCTGGCATTTTTGAATCATCCTCCATTTCGAACTATAATATTCTTCACTTCCTGTTTGTTTTTGTTACATTACATTACATGCACACATTAAGGGTTGTTGTACCTTAGTAATGAGCTCCTCAAGGAGATCTCCCCGGGGACAGGTCTCTTTGGCAGCATCCATCACAGTACCAGTTGGACCACAGCAGTTCAGCTGTAGATATACAAAATTAGAGAATGAGACGAGTGGAGAGGAAAAAAACACATACCCCTTATGAAAAGTATTTTGACCTCTTAAACCCTCTTAAGAAGTTAAAGGAGTATTTCAGCACTGATTTCAACACTTTGTCACAAGCTTTAAAAAGTTAAAGGAGCTAAGCTAAACTATCAAAACAATCCACGGAGAAACACATCAATTTTCATATAACTTGACCTAAAACAGGCCGTTTTGATATCTGTGTTTTTGTGATGTCACAGACACATCACTGTATTAATCAGTCCTCCAGACGACAGCCATCAGAACCACCTGGATCATCCTGAACCATAGCAGGGTGTCTAGGTAACTGAATCAGTGACCGCAACAGAAAGTGGGTGTGGTCAGCAGTAACTCACTTTTAAACCAGTAGACACCGAAACAGCCTGAAACACACCTGGCAGTGAGTTTACACGCATGATACAATGAACAATCTATATGTGATATACCTCGAGCTGAAATTGAACATAGACATACTGACTTAATGTGTTAAAATGTATACAATATGTCTCATTTACAAATTTTCTGTTGGCTGTATGCTTTGCCCTATCACTAGGTCTATGTTTTAATATCAGAAAAAACAAGGCTAGCGCATTCCACCTGCAAATAGTATCACTCCATATTGCTATATACTTACAATATATAATTAATTCTTACAGGATATATGCATAAGTATGCATATCCCACAATGCAGAAATATTCCTTTATGCTGAATTTGGAATTGCTATACATCATACATGTTAAAACGTCCCAGTATTCTCATGCTGCAAAACATCCATTATGAGCTGGAAAACATTTAATTCATTTGAAAATACCTTTTGTTAATACACAAGATCTGAGTCATTAAGTGGAAGGGGTAAAGACAATCTCACCCCAGTTTGAATGACCACCAATGTCTCTTTAAGATGCTCATCTTTTGAGGTCTTGTAATTGTTGTAAGTCTGCAGGTAGAACGATGTGATGTCATTCACCACCTGCAACACAAAAGGAAACGAGTTACAATGAGTCACAAAAGTTGTAACATGTATTATTCATTGTATCTTGTAATCCTTTACTACTGAAATACTGTGAAACTAGTGTGATTTAAAAAAATTATATATTTTTATTCTTAATCATTCCTTTTTCTTTTGCGCTGTGTGTGCATTTCATTGCATTAACTTGTTCATTTGCACATTATACACTGTAGTTGTATTCTAGTTCTTAATGAATTGTAGTCCTTACTTTCTATTTCGACCATGTTGGCACTGTTTGCTTCTGTTTTATGTACTTATAAGTTACTTATAAGTTCTGTAAAATAATGTGGCAGAAACAAAGTTATCTTTGTACCTTGCTTTGATTGTAAAATCCCCAGATTCCTGCTGCCACTTCGATGGCAAAGATGATAACCAGGAAGAAAAAGAACTGCACAAAGGACAAAAACAACTTAACGTAAGGTTTTATGCATGCTTCCATGCAGGTTTGTGTGCATGACTTTGTTATGCATAATACATGTACATGCAATACAAGTAAGGCCATTTCAGTATAGCTCAACCCAGTTTACACAGGCTCCTGCCCCTAAGAGATTTGGTGCAAGGAGATTATGGCCAGATGGAGTGGGAGGGAGTCAACAAGCATGAAGGCATCTAGATTACACTGGCCTTGGCATTATGAACATCCTGATATAACTGTCCTCATATGTTTGTTCATAGTAGCGTAAATAGTCAAATGCCTTAGAGTGACATTAGAAGGATCTCCATTCCTTGTAGAGCTGGTTTATGTTGGTTCAATAACAGGAAGTTACTAGACTAACAAGAAAGTTAATAAATAAAAAGGTCATACAAACCAGTCCAAGCATACAGGGAGATTCCTGGATGGCCCCACAACATCCCAGAAAACCCACCACCATCATCAGTGCTCCAGCTCCAATCAAGATGTATACACCTAGTCTCAAAGAAATGCAAACATACTTAGCATTTTCAAAGGGTGCAACAATTCAGACTGCATTTAAACGTCCATAAAAACAGTTTTGTTGTGTTGTGTAGTTCATACAGCGTAAGGATTAAGGACGTCTTACCTGTGTAAAACACATATGGTGACTCTGATCCTTCAAAGAGACCTTTGGTCTTTGGGTCTAGTCTTAGCCATAGGCCAATAGCAAAGACAGCAGTCCCTGCAAGCTAAACCACAAACACATAGTACATTATATTATCATATACAGTACTTCAGATAGTCAGCAGCAACACAGTAGCAACACATACAGTATGAAGAATCCTGACAGGAAGACAGTTATTTAATTTCTGCACTGATGCTGCCCATCTAGAATCGTTTAAATCGTGTCTGTTTAGTTTTTCAGTCTGTCTTCTTCAGTAATAATGTGCAGTCATCAAGTACTTCCTTGTTTAAATTTGTATTATAGTTGTAATCTTAGAAGACAAGAAAAAGGATTGATATAAATATCGAGTTTCTTTTTTCTTTTTGAGGTCACAGCTCATTTGTTCATTATTCCATGACATAATAAAGTAAATCTATACTCTTTAAACCTCTATTCATGGTGTGCAAAGTGCATACACAAGCACAATTTTTTTCAGAGCCTTGTCAGCTCTGAACAGGTCAGTGAATTTTACCTTTGCATTAGATCCTGCCTAAAAGACAGTAGTCTGTTTTATTCAAAGTGTGTGTTGACTCTTTACAGTACTTTCACCCACTGTTTTTTATTTTGTGTGTTTTCTAAATTAGCTCTATTATGTCCCTTGAAAAGCAAACAGCAGATTAAAGAGCAACAGGTACATGCGTATAATTATTGAAATGCACTTTCACTTCCTCTGTCTGTCTCTCTCTCTCTCACACACACACACACACAAACACACCCCCACACACACATCATAAAAAACATGTAGTGTACATACCCAAAATAATAAGTTGAAGGTAAACATGAGATATTTGACACACTTGATTCCTCCTGCGACAGCCATGCTGGTTCCCTTCACACACACTGCTCTACTCGTAAGTGTTTGTTTTATGACTTCTCTCCAAAAGGAAGCAAAAGCAAAATGGTGTCTGTTCAAAAGTGTACGGGGGAAAAGAAAGCATTAAGAGGACACACCTTCATGAAATCACCTGATCACAGACTGAGGGAGTGTCAAGCTCAAGAAGGTGTAACTTGACCGGTTAACCTCCACTTTACTGTGTACGTGATACGGATCCCTGCCAGACTTACTTCCCCTCTTTTGTGTTAGAACGGTTTCTGATCTAAGAGGGAGGCAAGTCTTTGTTCAGGCATGTGAAGATAAAAACATTGTCATACCTGCCTGGCAGCTTATTGCACTGGTGTCTGGAAGCTGCTCTTAAATCTTTTTTCTTTTACTCCTGCAAATGCTCAACCCGGGTCTTTTGTGCAAGGTTATGTTAAACGGAACTAGGCGTGACTTTACAATAAACACAATATATAAGGCTGGACTGCAAATACTTGATATATCATTGACATTAATTAGCAGTTATAAGACATCACTACACCATTCAGCCATACACTCTATTACATTTCAGATGTTTGTAGCTCGTGTACTTGCTTCATCTTGTTTCTTTGTTAAATCATTTAATGAGTTTCTCATATTCATAGCCGGCAGCCTTATTGTGAAGTGTAAAACAGTTCACATTGTCATATAAAATACAATAAAATGTCAAGGTAAACAAGCATTGGTTAAGCTTGTCTATGCATCTGTTAATCTGATAAATGAAATGAAACTTTTGAGTATTATAACCAACATTCTGGTAACTTATTAATAAATAATCAATTAATTTGACAGGTATACTGCTGATAGAAGTTAAGAACCAGTGAATCCTAAGCTTAACAGTAAAGACAAACATGGGCTCATGCTGGTTCATTGCTGACCCCTTTTTCATCATTGCCAACTTATTGATTACATGATTATACATCATATATACATTATTGATAAGGGTTATCATAGAGCAAATTAATAACCCAGTTACCCTGCTATGTCCAGACTCCACTGGTCAGAAGTTACATGAGGTTCCTTCATTTCAGTGAGATATGGGCTATTTGTCCCTCAGATACTAGTACGTATACTGTGCATTTATCCCTTAATAAAACAGGTTACATTCATGGTTTGCAGGCTTTTCATCAGTGGCTTGTAAATTTAGATGATCCTCAAATTTTCAGGTTAAGAAAGAAAGCATCAATAATGGCATTTTGGGAGGTTTTTTTTGTTCATTTTCACAAGTGTTTTGTTAATTTTGTTTATTACCTCCACCAGATAATTACATTTTTTGTCAGCAGTTATTTATTCATCCGTTTGTTTGTTCACAACGTAACTTGAATAGTTATGAACAGATTTCTATGAAATTTTCTGTATAAGTCAGAAATGGCATGAGGTCCAATCTACTGGATCTGGATTACTGTCTGGGTCCAGAATATTTTAAAATGATTCTTCACCATTGTGAGCTAGGGCCATATTCAACATTTGTGCTTGTAACACCATTATGGGCAATTTTCTGGATAGAGTGATCCAGAATGCTTATACAGTACCTACAGAGGTTGAGGAAATAAAAGCTATAGACATGCAACTGACACAAGACTATAGCAGAAAGTCTGCTGATTCAGTAATGTGCCTTCAACGTTTTCAGGGCTAGATCCAGAAGAAAACCAGCATTATGGAAATACTATACAACTATTACAGTAACTATCCATCCATCCATCCATTTTCTACCCCTTAATCCTTGTGAGGGTGGGG
>JAQQAE010012162.1:0-13286 GCA_029823295.1 Pseudamia nigra | reverse complement strand
GGGGGGGTGAGGGGGTGAGGGGGGGTGTAGTCAATAGTGCATCCCTTGTTCAGAAAGAGGAGGTCCCTCGCTGTTGGCAGCAGAGCAGGCTGAATCTCGGGTTTGATTGTGTGCTAGATTGGCCCTTTATTTGTCTGATTGCAAAGCGTTCAACGCTGCATTAGTAGCGGGTTTTACTTTCCCGGAGCCTGCGTTTACCTCCGACGTTCCCCCCTTTTCTTGGCCCTGCTCGGGCACCGTCGCTGCACATGCAGACGCCTCAGGGTTTATATAGCGAGGGTCAGCGCACGAGCATCTCGCTGAGGTTAACGACGGCGGCCGCCGCTCGCTAAAAACTTCTATCAGCAATTACTAGTGTCAAGCTCTGAGCAGAGAAACCGGATTGGTGTTTGTGGTTTTCGCTATTCCTGAAAGAGGTAACGAGAGAAAAAGACGCACAAAACATGGACGTAGATGGAAACAGTGTAAAAAAGTCCAACGTAAAAGACCCAAAAAAGATAAATCAGACACCGTCTGGGATACAAGGAGGTGAAACTGGACGTAAAATGTACAAAAAGACAAAAAACAAGGTAAAGAAAACTGAAACAACGAAAAAAGACTAAAGGATGCAAAAAAAAAGGACAAAGACTGTGTATAAGACCCAAAAAGATGAAAAAGACAAAAAGGGGTGAAAGCTACAAAAATATGAAACAGGATGTAAGAAATGCAAAAAGATGATGATGACAAAAAGGCCACAAACAGACATGAAATACACTTAAACATAAAAGGTGGAGGAATATGTTAAACACCGAAGCAAAACAGGTGGAAATGATGAAAAACGATGAAAAACTCTCAAAAACAGATCCAACGAGATGAAAACTACAAAAACTACATAAAAGAAACAAAATGACGTGTGAGATGTGTGATTTTTGAAATGCAGTTTTGGTCGACACGGCCAAAAATGTTCACGCGATACAACGCAAAAGGCAAAATGTTGCAGAAGATGTCGGAGATTTTAAAAGAAGACAGTAACTTAAATGACACAAAAGGACAAAAAGATTTTATTTTGTACGGTTATTTCGCAGCCCCTTCAGAATTCAATCACTTTTTGAGGGAGACCTGATCAAAACGTCATGTGATGACATATAAAATACAACATTATACTCGGACTAAATTACACTATTCAGACGGTTTTTCAATTCATCTGAGCAGAGAAGATGTCAGCGTATTCGGAAAATTATACCGTGACAAAAACAAAATGGATGAAAATTATATAAAAGACACAGAATCATGAAATCATGATATTTTGGTCAGAAGTTGTGAATTTTTGTACTTATTCATTTCATTTTTTTGAGTATTTTGCTCTTTTTTAAATTTTAATGGTGAGTTTTTGTTTGTTTTTTATTTTTTTTGCTCATTTTGTTGATTATGTTGTTCGCGTTTTGGTATTGTTTTTTATTTGTGAGATTATGTTGTTCATTTTGTTACGGCTTCTGTTGATTTTGTTGATCGTTGATGTCATTTTTGTTATTTTTTTGTTATTGTGTTGTTGACTTGACAACGTTTTGTTTTTGTCCATTTCACTGATGGTTTCGATTGTTTTGTTTTGTTTTATTTCCAATTTATTTTACATATTTTACGTTTCATTTTGTTAAATACTTCACTGTACTTATTTTGGTCATTATTTTAATCACATTTTAGTTGTTTTTTTAATAATTTTATGGCATTATTTTGTTTATTGTTTGTTTAATTTTTCATGACATTTTTTTTTTCCATATTGTTGATTCTTTTGTTCATAGTTATCAGTTATTCATCTGCCTTTTGTTCTTTTTAATGTTTATCCTGCTCATATTTAAATTAATTTTATTTTTAGGGTTATTTTCTTCACTGTTTATTTTTATTTTGTTCATTTTTTTCAGTCATTTTATGCATTTTTGGTTTTTTTTATTATTTTGCTGATTTTTTTACTGTTTTTTAATATTTTCATCCACTTTGTCATTTAGTTTGTTTTATTTTCATTTCAATGATGTTATATTACTCATTTTTTATTTATTTTATTTTTAGGATTATTTTCTTCACTGTTTATTTTTATTTTGTTCATTTTTTCAGTCATTTTATTCAGTTTTGTTTTGTTTTTATTATTCTGCTGATTATTTTTTGCTGTTTTTTATATTTTTCTCCACTTTGTTATTACTTATTTTTTAGGATTATTTTGTTCAGCGTTTTTTTTATCTGTCCATTTTGTTGATTGATTCATTCATTTTTGTTTTGTATTTTGAACATTTTTTCACTATTTTTTTCATTTCGGTCCATTTTATTATTATTATTTTGTCAATTGTTTGTTCATTGATTATTTTATTTATTAGTGTTATTACTTGTTTTTATTTTGTTGATTATGTTCTGTGATGTTTGTTCTTTTTTTTCATTTTCTCTATTTCATCTATTTTAAAACTGTCCCCAACCTGCAGAAAGACCAAAGCGTTGTAAAAGTCATCAAAATAAAACGATTGATGAAAAAATAAATGCATAAGACGCAAAAAAATGAAAATGATGAAAAAGACATCAAAAAGGCAAAAAAAACAAAAGGATGTAATGTACCTAAAAATCACAGAGAGAGAAGAAAACAATGCGAAACTGCAAAATATGATCTTAAACAAACAAAAAGATAAAACTGGTCAAAAATTGCATAAAAGATCCTAAACAGACAAAACACATGAAAACAAAAGATGCAAAAAAAGAAAGAGAAACCATTTTACCCTCGTTTTAATCAAACCAGATATACTTTATTAATCCCCACTGGGGGAAAATTCACATCATCATCATTACAGAGACAAAATATGTTCATCGCGGTAATATATTGGGATTAAACGTCGCAATATACGTTTGGTGTGCAGTCGTTTTGGATTTATGCCGAATCCGACAACGTCCAGGCTGCGTCGAGGACGACAAAAGCAGCCGGTGTGGTTTGGTTTCCTCTGCTCCGGCCCACGATGCATCTCTCTTACCTTCTGTCCGTCGGAGCCACGACGTCTGCTGATGTCATCGCAGCGGAGGGGGTGAACGGGGGTGATTATTCCTGGCGGCGGCTCCGTAGGCGCCGTGGCGTTGGACCGACCGCCCGGGGTCACTCAGACGCTGGCAGACCAGAAAGGCCGATGACCCGACCGGTTGAGGTTTAAATCCACCGGGTTCCGGTTCATGCTGCGGAGGGAAACTCGGTCTTTGCTCCAGCAGAGTCACGTTTGGCTGTAACGGGTGCGGTCGACGGTTTGACAACGGGAAACGTTAACAGGGCTCAGGTTGAATTTTACAAGTATTAATAAGGTCTAATCTGCGCATTTTGAAGAGTGTTTTGTTCACACTTTGGTCACTTTGTGGATTCTCGTCGTCGCTTTAATCACTGTGTTGATTTTTTTCCCCCAGTTTTGTTCATTTTCCTGGCTTGGTTTATTTTTGGGTGAATTTGGGTGGATTTTTTTTATTTTAATTTTTTTTTTATGTATTGGCTTGATTACTTTGTCCAATTTTTGTTTATTCCATTTCAGAATTTGCTGTTTTTCACTACATTAAACCAAAAATGACCTCAATCTTTGCTTTCATCGATCATATTGTCGTTCACATGGAAATAGTAACATTCATGAAAAACGTTGCAGATGGAATAATTTACAGTTAAAAAAAATCTTTCAAAGCAAACGTAGACGGCAGCGAGTAATTTATCTGATTATATAAAAGACACAAAATCATGAAAACAACACTGAAGACTGGAAAAGATGCAAAAAGACATAAAAGATGTAAGATGCCTAATATTGATGCAAAGAGACCGAAGCATTTTAAAAGTCATCACAATAAAACGATTGATGAAAAAAAAAAATGCAAAAAATGAAAATGATTAAAAAGACATCAAAAAGGCAAAAAAAACAAAACAGGATGTAATGTACCTAAAGATCACAACATGATTTTGGACAAACAAAAAGATAAAACCGGTAAAAACTGTATAAAATTCCAAATCCTCCTGAAAAGCCAAAAATGACCCCAATCTTTCCTTTTATCCATCATATTGTCTTTCACATGCAAACAGTAACACTCATGAAAAACATTACACATGGAATCATTCACAGTTAAAAAAAAAAAATCTTTCACAGCATCCAGTTTACGCACCTGATAAACGTAGACGGCAGCGAGTAATAGAATTTTTATCCGATCAATCTGCCGCATAACGAATCAATTCATTGATTTAAATACAGTATTGGATCTTAATGTAACGTCAACACTGTCCTGTTGAGAAGATTTAACACTGTATGACATACAACCTCATGTTACAAACAGCCATTCAGTCGTTTAATGGGGCTCATTCACTTATAAAGCGGTAAAATCGCAACTTAAACATCATATTTGTGGTATTTTTATTTGCTATATCATCTCATAAATCTACCTGAGTTGAAATGTTGTCGGTAAAATGTAAATAAAATAGCAAGTATCAATGCATTGAATCCCAAATCCTCCTGAATTTGCATTTGTAAGATTGGATAAAAATGTAATTATATAACAGGGCATACAGGGCTGCACATTTTAATGTCGCTGCAAAAATGCAAATATTAATGCAACTTAAAGGTCCAGATTGAGGACGTTTCAGTTGATCTAATGGGCATTTGTACATTTTGTATTTTTTTGTTTGCATGTTTGACTTGACATTTCTATACGAGTAATATGTGCATTTTAATCGACATCCAAACGAATAGCGCCAAGAAGAATCACAGTAAGACTTACTGGACTTGATGAAACTGCCGCCACGACAGCATCTTCACATTCTCACCTCGTTAACTTTAAAAACTCCCGCGAGAGAAGCAGTAAATCGTTCTCACTTACGTAACATCGTGTCTGAGACGCGAAAAACACAATTGCAAAAAGTAACATAAGGCTACGAGCGTCTATTTTGATGTGACGCGGTTTTCGAAGACATTCTGCTGCGTCCTTCTGTTCCCGTCATGTGTGCAAATGCATCGACGCAGCCCGTCGGCGTCTCTGCAAAATCACACATGTGAACCATCGCAGCGTAAACAGACGCCAAACGATCCTTTGCTTGTCGTCAATAGGTCGTAGGTGGTTGAGGTGGATGGAGAAACGCGCTAAAGCGAAGGCTGAGGCTCTTCTCCCACGTCTCCTGTGGGTTTGTAGATTTACGCCCAGATGCTTTCGTGGACTGGGGAAACATCCGACCACACGCTGACAGTGTGAGACATTTTTACGCATGTTTGCAGACTTTTGTGTGCTAAACCTGCATATTTAAGCAATAAATAGTTTGCTTAGTGTTGGGGGGGGTGGTTTCTGTGAAATATTACTAAATACATTGTGAGTCATTTTCTTTATCACATCTTTGTTAGACTGAAGATCAAAGATCGTTCACTAACCAGCCATGTGCCGCCACAGCCTTAATCTAACCATAAAAACCAAATTTTAATTGGTAACACGGTACAATGAACCTTGAAAAAACCCTCACACCTCCAGAAATGTTGATATGAAACTTATTTGCGGCTCAGACCCGGAGATTATCTGTATGTGTGGTTTGCAGGAAAGTACAACAACAGTATCTGGTTGTGGCGAGTGGGTGTACAGTACGTAATGTGATAAATGTTTGCACGAGTGTCCGCTTGTAAATCACAAGACCAGCAGCTTGAAACAATCAGATTCTTTAAACGAATCAACAGGAAGAGAAAAGAATCAACGGAAGGAACCAAACAAACGCACAAAATGGAGAAAAATGAGCAATTTGCTGGATGAAACAGCAACAAAATGTATAAACGGGAGTAAAATAATCAACTGAGCAAAAAAAATCAACAAAATAAGCCACAAAATGAATTGAAATTCAAATTATTTTAAGAAACGTACAAAAGCTTTGCAAAATAAGGGAAAAAAACCACAACCTGGGTTTGTATAAGGCAGGTGTGATTATATATGATAAATGTACATTTGGTATTTACTGATCATACGTCGTACAGAGGCAGAAAATGTTGCACAGTACGTCGAGGGCCGAGTGTTTTCGTGGGTAAGCGACGAGGCTCAGACGGTGCACCAGCCAGTTTGCATTTTCCAAACGCTGCAAACAAACTTAAGAATCGATTGCGGCGCGACTGCATTTCAAATCTGCCGCCGGTTTCACCTTCGAACGTCCGACGACCCCCCCCCACCCACCCACCCACACACCCGCGTCCTGCTCCCTCCACTCGTCTCGCGGCGTGAGAACACAGCGGCGTCGTTTGAGTTCACGTTCTTCTCGGGCTGACGTCGGCGTCTCGCGCTCACCTCTTTGAAAAGCCGAGTGAAGCCCTACAGCTTTGTTAAGCGGCAAGTTAACACATGAACCTGCACAACCTTTTCATTTCAGGCCGTGTTGAAATTCTAAATCCAAGCGAGTGTGCAGACAGAGCTTTTTGTAACACTGGTGATGGTGTAAACCCCCCCCCACCACCACCACCTCCCCCCAGCTTTGAGCTTAGTGGTAAATCCTTGTAATTTTCTGCAATGTATGTTGGGATGAAGGATAACGTGGGCGACGGCTGCTGATGTACCGTTGAAATGAGTCTGTCAGGTTTATCATCAAGCTCGATCAACCTAGAGCCCGATAAAAGACTCGGACACAGAGTGTAATCAAACGGGCTCTTTGCAAAGGGAAGAAAGCAGGAGCTTGGTATCCCTCGGTTTTTCTTCGACGCGTCCTCCTTCGCTCAGATGTTTTATTAGAACACACAAAAAGGCGTACTCACACGTCACATGTTACAGTATTTCATGAATTATTCAACATTTAAGCAATGCAGATTCTATCTGGACACATTAAGCAGATTCACATGACATGGGTTCACATCTGCAACCTGCAGCTTACGATAGTTGAGACAAAACAGTGTGTGTGTGAAAAGATCAAGTCTCAGTGGAAAAGTACAGCAAAGGCACAAGAGTAAAAAGAATCATTTAGCATAAAAAGGCATGTGAGGCTTGTTAACTCTAACAGAGTCGACGTCTCACTTCCGGTTTGATCAAACGTGGTCGACGTTTCCATTGAAACCGCGCGACCTGCCGTCGGACCGAAACAGGAACGCAGCGTGAAAGAAAGCGAGTTTGCCGCAGGCCAAGCGCACCACGTTTACCGATTACAGAGCCGGTTTTTACCAGGGCACAAAATTAACACCCGACATCAGCCAAACACTGCTAAAAGCTGGCTGTGGTTTGGAAGTTTGTCTCCCGTAACAGCCGCTTTGGCAGGAAACCGCTTACTATTTGGAACTTCTTTTCAAACAGTTATTTGGTAGTGAAACTAGAAAAAAAAGGATCTGGTGTAGTTGTTTTTTTTCCCCTTTTACTGATTCAAACAATAATTTTTACATGTGAAGGTAGAAACAACAAAGGGCGGCGGTCCAGGCCGTCGTATCCGTGTGAGTCAGCGGCAGCAGCGTGAGCAGCGCTAGTCTGTTGGCACGGCAAGAAAACACTCCGTCATGGCTGTGCGGGTGCTGAGTCGGCCTGCCCCGGCATGGCACGTGCGCACACACACACACACACACACACACCATATCAACCAAACGCAGGGCGGTTCCGTCATCCAGCATTCGCGGCGCAGCGATAGGGACTCCGGAGGAAGGACGAACGGCCGAAAAGCAGCCCGTGTCATCATGTCGCTACGCTGACGCACAAAGGCTAGAATGAGCCAGTATCATAATACGTGTCATGGTTATATATGTGCTGAGTATGAAATATATGCAGGGTTTTGGAGTAGAACACAAAACACGAATGAATGTGTCGAGGTGCGTTACCGTTTTCTAGCTTATTAAAACGAATAGATGACCTTTTGAAATCTGTGTTTTTGGCCCAGGAAGCTAAAAGGCCTCGCGAACGTCCCTTAAGCCTCTGATGAAAACAGATAGATCGGCTTGGTTTGAATTTTCAGCATCTTTCCACAGGTCGTATCAATAGAACCGGTGCAGAATGTTAGGTTTTTCAACCGGAATCACAGCAAATAAGAGTAAAAAAAACAATTTTTACATGCATCATATCAGATTCAAAGCTATCGATGAATGTTGACTCGGACGTTCAGTGAAACCCATTTGTGTGTTTTGACTTAGGGTGAAGGTAAAGATGTCATTTGCAACAGTTTCAGATATTTTCACACTAATATCTGCACAAGCATACGCACGTCTGTGGACGGGTTTGTGTGTTTAATATCTATTTTCCAAATCACATCACATTTCTCTATATAATGCACATCTTGATAGCTTTGCAGGTGTGTTTAAGTGTGGACGTTGTGTTCGGAGGTGTCTGTAATAGTACATTTCTTTATGCATTAATAAGGCACTGTTCTATTATTTTGTGTCGATGTCCACCGTATTGACACGTGACATGAAAAGACGGAAATAACTCGACTGTTATAATGTTTTTCTTGCAACAAAATAGTCTTAAGAATCAATATCTTGACTATGGAACCGAAAATTCATAGTTTCGCTGCAGAGCTCAGGAAAAAAATGGTCCCTTCATCCTTATTTTTGTGTCTTTTCCAGACGTACTGATAGCTTACATCTCTAAATCAGGTATTAACGTACGTTCAGAGGGACTGCTGGGATCAGTACCACGTTTATTCAAACTGTTTTATGTCATAAGAACTGGAACGTGGCTAGATTCACATTCATTCAATCTGCGCTGGAAACACAGTGAAAGTACCCGTCGTCCGTATGTCATCGGTTTTTCCTCCCACCCTCACTCATCAATACGGCGCGAAAACATGTGCACGCCTCGGCACGTTCTGCACCTTCTCAAGCCTAAACACATATTGTCTCACAGGATCGTGATAAGGAAGTAGCCTCGGGTAACCCAGAATAAATGAACCTCGACGTGATTACTCGTGATTATTTTATTTATTCCCTAACGTTGAATCACAAGAAGCTCCGGTGACTTCACATCTGTGGCATCGATCAGTGTTGATGCATTGAAAAGCACAAGGCTTGGAAACATCAGGCCGCGGCGGCGGCGGCGGCGACCAGGCAGCGGAGCCCCTTTTGTGGGACTGGAATTTGCCGTGCGTGCCTCTTCCTTTGGCTGGCCCCCCCCCCGTGGCCCACCCCGGGCACGTTAGCACGCAGCCACCGCAAATTGCTTTCAGATTTTTCACACATAGTAACGTTGCTGGTTTGTAAACTCAGATAAGTGCAACCGATGCGGGCGCTTAGGTTTTTTCTTTTTCTCCGCGGATCTTTACGCATCACTTGTTTGCCACAGTTGTTGCAGCCTTTTTTTTCCCCTCCCTCGTCTTTAAAATTTAATCCCTTGTCCTCCCGCCCCACTTTTCACAAACTAATGATTAACAGCAGCGATTCCTGTGTGTGATAACAATGGAGAGTCATGCGGCAGGCACCGGGCCTTGTTCTGATTACAGTGAAAAACCACAGCGAGCTCATGGCGATATGCCGTCGGTGGGGTCGGGGCCAAAAGTTTTGGATGAGTCACACCTGCTTCTCTGAAATGCAAAAAAGACTAGGATTTTGGACAAGTTCTGGGAATCTTCCGGCATCTTCGCTCTCTTAAGCAAATGATTGAATTTCCTCTAACCCTCGCCGGTCACACGTCCTCTGCTCTGGCTCCGTGTCCGAGGTCAGAGGGAGCCGGTGTCAGGCTCCGTCCAGGGTCAGGGACGGTCAGCCGGGCGGGGGAGGACGGAAGCGGAGCCCCACCGGCGCAGAGCGGCGCTAATGAAGGGCCGGTCGGCTGCGAGGGCCCCCGGGTTATCCAGACTGTGGTTTAATTGGTCTAATGAGATGCGGTGCAGGTCTCGGTGGGGTCAGGGGGCACAGGACAGAGGCAGGACACACAGCCCAGGACAAAGCAGCAGCAGCAGCAGAGGCATTATGGGTCGGAAAGACTCTTTTCTTTTGACCCTGGTCTGTGTTTCTTAGGTCCAAGTTATTGACAAGTGGTCCAGGAACGTGCTAGGGGAATTGGAAAAGGTCGAGGTGATGTCGGTGACACATTCGATCCTGACTGGGGAACAAAACTCCCAAGCCAAAGATTTATTCTGACAAAAAAGCAATGCATTTTTTATGTGCCAGAGATTTGATTATTTGGCTTGGGTTTTTTTTGGCGCCAGGCTTACTTTTACCTCTGTTATTTGTGGAAAATGAAGCAAGGTTGCTGGAATAAAAATATTTTTCCAAGTGCCCAGTAAATTTAATTACACTTCCCTTTATTTTACAAGAATTTAGGCAAAGGAAGGGATTTCCTTTTTAGAAGACAACAAAGCATGCTGTTACCTGATGTATTTAGCAGATTAATTGATTTTTTTAAAGCACTTTTGGTTGAATGAACTTTTTTAAAAAAATCTCATTTTGTTTTCTGCTAAAAAAAAATAGTCTGAAATATTTCTAACTTTTATTATTGTCTATCGTATCAATTTTTTCCACAAGGTAGCCACCAAAAAAAAAAAAAAAAAACATAAATTAAGGGGAATTTAAACTGTAATGGCTATTTAAAATAGATAATAAAGGTGCTTTTTTTAAATTTGTGGCTTATCTTTGAACGCTGTGGTCTCTTGTCTGGGGTTTCAAATGATGCCTGGAAAAATCCCAAAGGCTTTTTCAGCCCCTTTTTCTCTCCTTTTTCTTTTTTTTCTGAAAGAGTTAAGCTGAATTTGGCAGCCACAGGTCGGTCAGACGTGCGGAGAATCGGAAAGTAAAGGGCTTGAAAATCATGTCTTTTGTCTTGTCTGTGGACTGTGTGGAATCAGCTCCACTGAGGCTGTGAGGCTGGGGGGGGGGCACATTTATTCACATCGATTTGGTTGATTTACGACTTTTTAAAAAAGCTTTTAAAGAATCCGTTCATACAAACCCGAGTGCACTTTAAACAAAAAAAGGGGGGGGGGGGATAAGTCCGCGTTTGTACCTCTCATCCGGGTCATTTAGGGCCTAATTTGTTTCACAGGCGACGTTTAAGGCGGATGCACATGTGTTGGGAGCCTAACCTCGCTGTGTTAATTGACAGCGGGTTTTAATAACGGTGTAGCACGAATATGTCGCCCGTGGAAAATGCCAGTCTATTTTTTTTCCTACTTCTTTTCCAGCTTTTTTTTTTTTTTTTTTTTTTTAATTTTTCATGTCATTCCTGGCAGAATCCCGTCGATGATGTCTCCACTTTCTTTAAACCAGTCATATTTTAAGTGCGAGAAGAGAGAGAGTGTGTGTGTGTGTGTGTGTGTGTGTGTGTGGGGAAAAGAAGTGATGGTGCATTTTTAATTGTTTTGGCTGAGTATTTTTGTCTTATTAACGGATTTGGATGAAATTTGACGGAGTCAGCCAGACAGACATGTTTGTGGAAAATAATCCACGACTCTAATTGTCGGTCTGTTCGTGAAAAAAACAACAAAAAAAAACCCAAAAAGCGTGTTTGACAGTTTTATTTTTTTCAGGCCTCGGTCGGTTGTGACGCAGCAGCAGCAGCATCACCGTCGCGCGCGCACACCTGGTTCGGGGGAGACGCGCGTGCCCGAGTCGTGTTAAAGTTGACAGGACTGGTTAAGTAGACTGTTTAAAAAAAAATTATTATTTTTTTTAAATCGCAGAGAAAACACAGGCAGTGTCGACTGGTAATTGATAATAAAAACCGATTTAAAGCCAAAGGCCAAGCGCAATTTGGCTTTAATTTAATTTCCAGGTAAGAAGATTAAACCTGTTAAAGTAAATCAGCATCACCTATATTTTGATATTTTGATCCAGACCGTCACAGGCCCAGCGCGTGGTGCAGCAGATAATGCAGACATGCAAATGTGCATCTTCTCACCCAGGGAGACTTTGAATACAGCAGAGTTTTTTTTATTTATTTTTTTTTATTTTATTTTCCCATGCATTTTGGCACTTTAAAAGAAACCGCATAACATTTATGGCTGGAATGTAAATACTGTACAGTATGTGAGTTTTTCCTTTTTTTAAAAAAAAAAATCAGCAAACGGCACAGCTAAGGAAAATGACATAGTGACATTTGAATAGTGGTTTATTTGCATCTTGGCAGGGTCACCCGACAGGGACGTGGTTTTTATTGAAAGGCAGACACGTTGGATCACATTGAGGTGCCAGTTATCGCCTCCAAAGATTTTTCTCCTGAATATTTGTCTCCGATGCTACTTTTTTCAGCCTCTCAGCCGCCACAATGAGAGCTGCCATTCCACCGTGGCCTCCTTTGTCGACATTATCTTAATGTACATCAGACTTCAGCCTCGGTCAATGAGGCTTTTATTTGACCCCGCTGCCTTTATGGCTCCGGGATGAACTGACGTCGTGTTTATGAGTCAGACGCGAGGTCGGTCTGTGTCACTGTGTCACATATTGCGAATAAATAAATAAATAAAATGCAAAATTAGGGTTGAAACAATATGCACTTTTGAGCTGTGCTGCATTTGTCAAAAGAATGAAACTGACACTTTATCATGAGTTTATTCCCAGTGTTGTGGTTTGTATTTCATTTAAATATACATATAAAAATATTGACGGATGTGATATTCCCAAAGTCTTGAGTTCTTTTGCACGTGATGTTCGAGTCGCAAAGTAGCATTTTTAAATGCACCCCGTCCTGCCTGGATGCTTTTTAAAAAACTGGCTCAGGTTTGTGTCTTTCCTTGCCTCCCGCTCCCAGCATATGATGGAGCAGCACAGAACTTTCAGACTAACAGCTCGGGCTGCGGAGCAGGTGCATCCGCGAAAGACGGGGGCAAACATGGCAGCCGCTCGCGACGGCAGCGGAACCGAGCAGCCCGATCCCGCCGGGGAGCAAATTCGGGGATTCGCGAGGAAGACGCTTGCCGTCGAGCCGCCGCCGAGGCCGACTCCTGCCCTCCTCTGAATCACCTCGTCGGAGGGGTTTGGGGTTTGTTTCTCCCCCTTTGTTTGCCGTGGAGAAAAACCCCACGAGCAGCTGCCGGCGGTGGGGTCTGCGGGGATTCTGAAGCTGCGCGTCCTCCTCTTTGCCATCCTCTTGCCAAGGTGGCATTATGCAAGCAGAGAGGGAGACAGGGAGGCGCAGAGAGGGGGAGGGAGACGTAAAGATGGAGACCGGCTGAGGGCTGCTGGGATTGGTGCGCGAGAAGACTTGCTCCCTTGAACTTTGCCTCCGTGTCAGAGTGGAACTTGTCGATTTGGCAAATTGCGCGGCGTCGGACAAGGCTGCATGCTCTCTTTCACTCCCACCTGCTCCCTCTCTCTCCTTCCCATTGCCATCGACGCCACCACCTCCCCCCCCCTCCTCCTCCTCCTCACCCTCCCTCCTCCTCTTTTCCCTCCCTT